>BSBK01000760.1:2710000-2990249 GCA_027943335.1 Chamaecyparis obtusa
ACACAACTTTAGATAATTGACAAGAAAATTAAATTAATTTATTCTGACTCTATAAGAATAAACTATTTAGTAATTCCCTAGTTGACATAAATATCAACGAGTCACGAAAATTAAGTTATTTCCAAGATAACAATTTACCTAAATATTCTTTATAATCTAAACAAGTCAATCTTAAAGGAAATAACATTTAAAACACATTTAATAAAAGTGCATTAAATTAAATAAAATATAAAGCATATAAATTTATTCCATTTTAAAATAAATTTACATTATAAACAATAACTCTTTAAAATAATACTAATTTATTTATTTAACATTAAAAAGAGTATTAACTTAAACTAATAAACAAATTTTAATGTAAATTAATTAACAAATTTAATTAACTAGATTAATTAACAAATTATATATAAAAACAAATTAAATAACAAAATTATCTAAAAATGAACCTTAATAAATTAAAATAAAACATTTTTAAAAAAACCAAATGGCATTGGGGGAGGCTGGGCCCCTCACCCCCTTATTGCACAGTACCTCATGGTACTGGTACCGCTGGCAGGCCTATGCCCTGCCGCACGGTACCCTTGGGTACAGTCGGCAGGCTCGAATTCTCCCGCACGCCAGCCGAGGGGAGGGTGGGGGAAGGTGGTGGCCTCCGCCCCCCGCTTAAACATATTTTAATAATTGTTTTAATTCTTTTTTATATAAACAAATCAATGCAATTTAAAAAAAGACTAAGCATATTTTTTTTCTAATTTCTGAAAACGGAAATTAGAAAAGGTATATATATATATATATATATAAGGAACTCATTCATATACCAAAGTCATGCATTTGACTTACTATTTTTTTTTTGTCTTATTCTCTGCACAATCTATTGACTGAATTATTTTCTACCAAGTACCTTTAAAACCAGAATTGGATTTTTGATAACAATGTTGATTTTGTCTATCCATAAGCAATTATTTTCGAACCCTATAGTCAAACCATAGTCTTGATTTAATTTATTGTTTTCTAGGAAATCTACAAAGAATCTTCTAATAAAATTTTGCTAGCATAACCTTGCTGTACTAAATTTTCATAAAAGCAAGAAATCAACTAAACCAGGGTTTTCTAAATACCCAAAAGAGTAGAAACACAAGATGTAACTATAGAGATAAATTAAAGTTTGCCCAATTCCAAAAGGCCAAATAAATGCAAAACAAAACTAAGAGGCAGGATTTCAAAGCCTACCTTAGATCCAAAGACAAATCAAAATTGAAAACCTTTGAAGATCTGTATACCAAAATTCCTTCCAGATTGAATCCAACCTGCAGATCTGAATCTACGTAGAAGTAAAGCACACGATCCAGATGCACAAACAAGAAATCACAAAAATCCAAATCCTCCAAAATTCACAGCACACAAGCTCTCCAAAATTCTCCTCCAAACCTGTCTCCTCTCTAAAATGAATGCAATTCCCCTAATAAAGATTCAATTCCCTCTTTTCATGCAACCCTAAAGATAACTCAACAACTAACTCCCACATCAACTCCAAATCAGAAGTTGAAAATAAATCTTAATTAATAATTAAAAACACTTTTCATGCACAACTCAACTTTGACTTTTTAAAACAAGTTATTTACTTTTTGAGAACAATTCACTTTTCAATAATGTTAATGCACATGTTATAATTAAAAATTGTATTATATAAATTAAATATTTAAAGCATCTTATAAACATGCAATTAAAAATTTAAATATTTAATAAAGTACACAAGCATACATAAATCTAGTTTCAATTAAATAATCAATTAAATCCAAATAATCAGATATTTGACTGTTAATTAATTTTCTCAAATAAGCTTAGGAATATAATTAATATTAAATTTCAACTATAATCATTAAACTAATAATCACAAAAAAATCACCCACTTAAGAAATAAATCAACCGAGACCAAACTGTATGCACCCTAACATGGTCGCCTAGACTTTGGGCCCCCATTCAACAATTTATCAAATCCCTGAATCAATATTTTCAAAAATCAGCATTTTATCAAATATATCAATTTCCTTGATCAAATCCTAATTCTATCATTTTCGATTATTTGCCTTGGGCTAACCATTTTATCCTAAAGTCTTTATTTATTTAAAAGGAATTTCCTCCTCTTTTAATAAATAAAAAGCCCCCACTTTTCCTCTTATCCTAAGTTGCACAAATAAAACATTATTCCTATTTTATAAAAAGAAGAAAAACACTTTTTGTCTGATATGGACACAAAAGTCAACTCTTATTTTCTCATTGGAGGATATTTGTGCACATGGATTGCTCCTCTTTTAAGCTCCACCCTTGATTAAATCTTTTGCCTCTTAATCTCCATGGTCCATTCTTTCTCATTTCTTATAAAAGGAGAGCTCTCTTATCATTTTGGCATCCATCTTTTGAATACTAACCTTATGCTAGAGGATTTCATGGAGACTTTGGAGCTTTTGGAGATCATTTCTTGCATTCTAGTTTCTTTCTTGCATCATAGCTTTCATGGTATCTAGCTTAGTTTCCTTTATGCTTTAGATTAGCCCACATAGCTTAATTAGCAAGGGTTTATAATACTTTCCTTTCATAGCTTAGCTTGCATTTTCATTCTTAGCATAGCTTGCATTGCATTGCATTCTCATTGTTGATTCTTGAGGATATTGACATTCTTGCCATTGTCTCTTTGAATCTCCCATTGTGTGGTTTACTAGCAAGGTTGCATGCTTCAATAGCTCTAGCTGAGAGCAATATTCAAAACAATCTTGTGACTCCATGCCTAGGGAGCTCTAGGTTGCTTTCTCAAGGTTTCCCATTCATGAATTCCCTTGGAAGTAATGACTTAGAGAAGTGCACTATTTAGTGTGTACATTTTTGGCACCCACCGTGGGGCAGAACACTCTTGTTTTGTCAAGTTCATTTTATGCATTTCCGCTAATTTTTCATCAATATTTGCTTGTTGTTTCATCAATATTTTGGTCTCTGGTTTTTCTGATAGAAATATCATGCGATAGTTTTCTAGTATCGTACGATATTCTCTAACATATCAGTGTGATATTTTACCAGTTATAATATCACACTCTGTGACAGATAATATCGCACTGTGTTCTATTTTTTGTAGCACGCAGGTAGTAGGAATTATCACCTGGAGATATATTATCGCACCAGTACAGGATGAAATATTGCACAACATTTTCTCTGACAGAAATATCACCTATGTTGGATACAATTTTCTGAAGGAGATTGTTGGATTAATTGTGTGTTGTCTTTGATGTCACATAAATGTCATATTAATTATCATGCTCAGTCGGTCAGTAATGCAGTTCCCAGTGTTTACCGAGCTCAGTTGGTTAGCAAAGCAGTTCCTAGTGTTTACCAAGCTCAGTTAGTTAGCAAAGTAGTTCTATCTATCTACTGAGCTCAGTTGGTCAGCAGACAATTTTTTTATGTCTACCGAGATCTCTCGGTCTCCAAAGGATGTTGCAGAATTTGTAGTGTTTACCGAGTTCACTCGGTCACCAAAGGAAATCTTTTCAGGATTAGTATTTATTGAGCAAGGTCGGCCCAATAAAGGATTTTGTTAATTTGAGAAATAAAGTTTGTTTATTCCAGCCGATTTTTGTAATGAGTGTTAATGATTATTAGTGCTGACTTGACAATCCGAATGGTATATATATACAAGGTTAAGTGGTGAATTAGGAGGTGAGAAGAATAGTGTGAAAGTGTGAAAATTTGTGAGCAAACATGCAAATCATTTTGAAGGAAGGTGTGTGTGAATTTTGAAGGATGGTTAGATATCCTTGAGGACCAGCAAAGATTTACTTGATTAGAAAGGATCTAGTAAACCAGAACAGAGATCTGTAATCAGCAATAGAGTTGCATCATTATTCAGGTCACTTCATTGTTACTTTCTTACCATTGTAGTAGTGATTTCAAAATCTCTTAACAGAGTTGGTTTAACAACCATTTTGTAAATCCTCTAACAAGGTCACACCTAAAAATGTGTTTTGTAACCTTTAACCGGGTTGGCTCCTAACAGGGCTCACTTCATAAGAGTAAAAATAGTAACTAGTTACATTGGTGGTTTTTCCCATATTGGGTTTCCACGTTAAGTCTGGTGTCTCTTGTGTTCATGTTATTTTCTATATGCATGCATGTTAATCATTGATGAATACTTAAGAACAGTTATAATTAATACTCACTTCAATAACCGAGTTTCAACATTTCTCTGTATGATTACCGAGTGACAGTAGTAAATGAATTATAAAGACATCTAAGGGATCTATGGTAATATTTTTGTGGTTAACTGATTCACCCCCCCTCTCAGTTACTCCATCTATATTTCCAACAATTGGTATTAGAGCTTTTGGTGCTTGCAGGAATGGT
Organism: Chamaecyparis obtusa; assembly: GCA_027943335.1. NCBI lineage: Eukaryota > Viridiplantae > Streptophyta > Pinopsida > Cupressales > Cupressaceae > Chamaecyparis > Chamaecyparis obtusa. The sequence goes on from BSBK01000760.1 coordinate 2,714,393, forward strand.
TTCAAGGACCTAAGCTAAAGATCAAGATGTCTTACAAGAGAGAAATTCCAAGGCTTAATATTTTGAGTCCACTTGCCTCCTATCATCCCCATGTAGCATGGCAAGGTCTCATGAGACTTCATCTAGCTTCCATTGGTGATTTAGGATGCAAATATCTTGATCAAGAATACACAACTCGTACTGGCACATTAACTGTTGAAGACATTGCAGAGAAAAAGAACCATAACACCATGATGATAGACATTGCATCAACTCTCAGCTATGAAAAATTTGATGAGATCAAAGACTATACAACTGCTTATACAATGTGGAACAAGTTGAAGAAAATTTATGGTGGTGATGAAAATGTGAAAGTTGATGAGTTTGCAGAAAAGACTGAAGAAGAAAGCAAAAGGGAACCAGAGGATTACAGAAGATTTGTTTACATTGAACCTGATACATTACCAGACACATCTGTCAATAAGGAGACTGCATCTACCGAGCCCAGTACAATAACTGAGTCATAGGAAGAAGTTCAAACTGAGCCACAAGGACCTGAGTCTCAGTCTGAAGCTACCAAGCCAATATCTACTAAGCCTGAGCAACTAGAACCTGAAGATGAAATTCAAGAAGATGACAATGTAACTCATTCAAGAGGCAAGGAACCTGTATTGGCCAAATATGTCAGGAGGCATCATACACTAGATCAGATTATTGGAAATAAATCAGATGGTACTATGACAAGAAGTAAACTAAAAGGTACATCTTTACTTGCTGATTTTGAACCTAGAAATGTCAAAGATACATTGGAAAATGAAATTTGGATTGAGGCTATGAATGAAGAAATAAAACAAATAGAGAAGAACAAAACATGGACTCTTGTACCTAGGCCTAAAGACAAAAATGTAATTGGAACAAAATGGGTATTCTGGAATAAGTTGAATGAAGATGGTCAAGTATCAAGAAACAAAGCTAGATTGGTGTGTAAAGGATATTCTCAAGAATAAGGTATAGATTATGGTGAAACTTTTTCTCCTATTGCAAGATTAGAAGGTGTAAGAACTCTACTTGCATATGCAACACATATAGGATTTAAGGTATATCAGATGGATGTAAAATCTGCATTTCTCAATGGTATTCTTGATGAAGTCTACATTGAGCAACCTGAAGGTTTTGTTGATATAGACAAAAGGAATATGGTCTGCAAGTTACACAAAGCATTGTATGGTCTAAAACAAGCCCCTAGAGCATGGTATGAAAGATTACATAACTACCTTATTTAGATTGGTTTCAAAAAAGCTAATGATAACAGTAGTTTGTACATCAAGGAAGGACTAGATAACAGAATTGTTTTGGTAAAAATATTTGTGGATGATACTGTGTTTATAGGTGATGATGATCAGTGCAAAGAATTTGAAATGTCTATGTTTGGTCAAATAAAGTTCTTTGTTGGTCTTCAAATTCAGCAAAGCAAGAACAATATCTACATTACTTAGTCTAAATACATCAAGGAAATACTTAAGAAGTTTGGTATGGAAGATGCAAAACCAGTTGGTACCCTCATGTGTACTGGACTGAAGCTTACCAAAGATGATGATTCAAAATAAGTAGATTAGACCTTATACAGATCAATGATTGGAAAATTATAGTATGTAGTTCATAAAAGGCCTGATATTGCCTTAGCAGTTGGTATAGTAGCAAGATTCTCAGAAAAACCCAAAGAAAATCATATGATGGCAATCAAAAGAATCTTGAGATACTTGAATGGAACTGAAGATTATGGCTTGTGGTATAAATTTGGAGGCAATCTGGACTTAAAAGTCTTTACTGATGCTGATTGAGCAGAAAACATTGATGACAAAAAGAGTACAAGTGGTGGAGCATTCTTTCTTGGCAAGAGGTTGATATCTTGGACCAGTAAAAAGCAAAATTGCACATCTCAATCCACAACAAAAGTAGAATATGTTGCTACAACAGTAAACTACTCTAATATTGTTTGGTTTAAACAGTTATTGGAAGGCATGAAGGTTGAGATCAAAAAACCAGTTGTTATATTTTGTGATAATACAAGTGCAATAAATATTTCAAAGAATCCAGTTATGCATTCCAAAACCAAGCACATTGCTATAAAATATCACTTTGTCAGAGAATTGGTGCAGGACAAGGAAATCAGATTGGAATATATTCATACAAAAAAATAGATTGTAGATATATTCACCAAGCCACTACCAAAGGTTGCATTCTTGTATCTAAGAGGTAAGTTAGGTGTCATTACCCTATCTAAGGCTTACTAAATAAAGTTTTAGTGATGCATCAACCAGAGCATGTTGAAGATTAGTCAGTTGATGCAGCTTAGTCAAGGAATCATTGCATATGAATCAGTACTTAAGGTACATTGGTATTCACCAGAAGTGTGTGTATTGTCTTTAGCATGTGTTGTCAAAGAGGGAGAGTTTGCTGTCATTTCAAGAAATTTCTAAGAAGGAGAATTTGAGAAGTCAAGAGGGAGAGTTTTCAGTCTAAAAGAGAATTTTGCTAACAAAGGGAGTTCTCATAGATGAGAATAAGAATGAAGCTAAGGATATGTTCCTTACTCTATGTTTTCTATAAAATTTCATTGTGCTATGACATGCTGTGTTGCCATCAATGTCAAAGAGGGAGATTGTTGGATTAATTGTGTGTTGTCTTTGATGTCACACAAATGTCATATCAATTATCATGCTCAGTCAGTCAGCAAAGCAATTCCTAGTGTTTACCGAGCTCAATCGATCAACAAATTAGTTCTGTGTGTCTACTGAGCTCAGTTGGTCAGCAGGTAGTTTTTTGTGTCTACCGAGATCTCTTAGTCTCCAAAGGATGTTGCAGAATTCACAATGTTTATCGAGTTCACTCGGTCACCGAATGAAATCTTTTTAGGATTAGTATTTACCGAGCAAGGTCAGCCCAATAAAGGATTTTGTTAATTTGAGAAATAAAGTTTGTTTATTCCAGCTGACTGTTGTAATGAGTGTTAATGATTATTAGTGCCGACTTGACAATATGAATGGTATATATATAGAAGGTCAAGTGGTGAATTAGGAGGTGAGAAGAATAGTGTGAAAGTGTGAAAATTTGTGAGCGAACATGCAAATCATTTTGAAGGAAGGTGTGTGCAAATTTTGAAGGATGGTTAGATATCCTTGAGGAGCAACAAAGATTTATTTAATCAGAAAGGATCTAGTAAAGCAGAATAGAGATCTGTAATCAGCAATTCAGTTGCATCATTATTCAGGTCACTTCATTATTGCTTTCTTACCATTGTAGCAGTGATTTCAAAATCTCTTAACAGAGTTGGTTTAACAGCCATTTTGTAAATCTTCTAACAAGGTGACAGTTCTATTGATTTTTTTCAAAGACCTCTTACAAGGCCACTCCTAATAGGGTGATTAAATCCTATAACAAGGTCGCACCTAACAGTGTGTTTTGTAACCTTTAACCGGGTTGGCTCCTAACAGGTTCACTTCAGAAGAGTGAAAAATAGTAACTAGTTACATTGGTGGTTTTTTCCATATTGGGTTTCCACATTAAATCTAGTGTCTCTTGTGTTCATGTTGTTTTCTTTATGTATGCATGTTAATCATTGATGAATACTTAAGAACAGTTATAATTAATACTCACTGCAATAATCGAGTTTCAGCATTTGTCTGTATGATTACTGAGTGATAGTAGTAAATGAATTATTAAGACATCTAAGGGATCTTTGGTAATGTTTTTGTGGTTAACTGATTCACCCCCCCCCAGTTACTCCATCTATATTTCCAACAGCCTAGTCCTGGCAGTGAGCACTTTTTGTCATTTCTTTGCAAGATCTATTTGGTTTTGATTTAGATTTTTGATTTGTTGTTGTAGGACAAGTGTCTATTTGCAGATTTCATTTGGTTTTTGATGTGCTAACCCTTGTAGGGCTAACAAGTGGTGCTTGTAAGTGCTCCTATTGCTTGATTATTTTCTTAGAAATGCATGCATAAGGGCTACTAACAATTTTTGCAGGGCTACCCAAAGCATAAAAACAAATCAAGTGCTTGTTTAATTTCTTTTGTTTCGAGTGTGGCATATACTGGTTGTTTCATTTAGTAGGCACTTAATATCTTGTTGTAGGAATCTTTGGGTGGTAGGAGAAGTATGCTCTTCACCCTTGTGGTGAACCAGAAAAATCTTGACCCATCTTTAGGTTTTGAAAGAAAGAGGGTAATTGAACCTTTTCTTGGTGTGTTTGGGAGATATTTTTGAGCTAGAAGATTATGCTCTTCACCCTTGAGGTAAAACAAAAATCCTGACACTCAAAGATTGACTCACTCTTTGTTTAGTTTTAGAATCCTTTAGCGGGCTTGCTCTTGAGCAATAAGAGGAACAACCCAAGTGGGGCAAGCTTTTTGCCGGCTATTCCAACCCACTATAAACTCAAGGCTATCAAGGACACAAAACCTTGGTAGACATAGTACTTGTCTTCACTTGATGTGAGTACTTGTGGGATTGTGACCATGAAGAAAGTTTTGAGCAAGAATGCTTAAGGTACTCTTGTGGCCGCGAGGTCCAAGTCCCTTTGGAGAGCAAGAGGGGTATTATGAATGGAAGCCCTTATTAAGACCCATAGATAGAAGCCACCCTATTTTTTTGCTTAGCTTCTTGGTACAAGGATTGATCCAAGTGGAATAACTTGGATCACCCCAAGATTACTCACCATTTGTGTTCCTTTGGTTGTGTCATGGACACTTCCACGACAAAGCCAATATTTATTATGGGCAACCACTTTCTGTGAGGTGATGGGACATCAAGTGTGGGCCAAGTTGTTAAGTATTGAGCCTTTGCGCTTTTAGGCTAGTAAGTGCTTGAAGTGTTCTCATTGTGATCTACCTGTGTAAACATTCTCAAAAATCAAACATCACGGTAGCATTCATAGGGATTTTTTTATTGCTTTGATATCACAATTGCTTATCTTGGCAAGGATTTTTTTTATTGCTTTGCTATCACCTACTATTTGCAAACCTATCTATTTACTACTATCTTTATGCTTGAAACCAAAAAATCCAACCTTCAAACTAAAATTTTCAACAAACTGCCCTTAAAACTGAGATTTTTAGCACTCACTAGTCAAGAGTCGTATGATCCTGAAACAATATCACACACTGTACTAAGAATTATCATGTGATAGTTCACCACTGGAAGACTATCACACTGCTTGCCTGGAAAATATCACATAGGCTGCCTGGAAACTATCGGCTTGCTTACTGCAAAATATCGCCTGCTTGGAAATTATCGCACTGTTTTCCTGGAAACTGTTGCACAAAGTCTTTTTGCTGCCTATCTGGTTTATGCAATTTTTAGTATTTTCCTTAGTTGACCAGATTTTAGAAGGTGACCTACTCTACTACTAGAAACCTATTTGTACCTTGAGTTCTTGATTTTAGACTCCTTGCATTAGTGTTCTCTGATTTTACGAAGTAGTCTTTCTTGGCATCGATAAGTTAGAGATTATCCTTGTTTAAAAAGTACACCTTTAGATTCTTTGGTAACATGCTTGGAGAGTTTTAGTACTCTTTTGTCCAATTCACTTCCATCAAAAATTCAATTTCAATAATATATTTGGTTAAATCCATTTTCTTGGCCCATATGTGTTAGGATACTCATCCTTTTATTATGCACCTTTGTGGCAGGATTGGTTTACACCTTTTACAACTTTCTATCTTACCATCTCCTTTTGGACAATTGAACACTTTCACTATCCTTGTTTGGTATTGAAATTTCATAAGGTCATCTTATCACCAAGGGTATTTTCCTTTCATGTTGGTTACGACAAGGTACCAAGTTAGTCAAGTAAAATGACCTCAAGTTGTCTTTGAACAATTACCCATAGTCCAAACTTGTCAAAAGTGAAAGGGGAAGAAACTTGTCTTTGATCAATCACCTAGGAGTGAGTCTGAGGCTTGGTTTGACCCAAAGAGAAATCCTAGTGAGTTGAGTACCTCTTAACCATCCTCTCAATAAAATATGGATATGAGTTACACTTTGAATAGGAGACAAAGAAAAGCAATGGATCAAACTCTTGATGACATTTTCCAAAGACATAGGGATAACATGTTTTCTGGTGATGACAACCAACCTGAATCACCCCCTATTAACTCAAGATATCTAGATGCCCATCAAAGAGCTGAAAGACACTATGCACAAGCTCACCAAGATGCATGGTCATAACATGAAGACCAAAACAATGAATCTTGTGATGCTCATGTGAATGTCACATTCACTAACAGCTTGTTCAAACACTAACAGTCCAACTCTCCACTCAAAACAACCTCAAGATATGCTAATGAAAGACTTAAAATAATTGAGTGTGAAAAGAATTTTTTTTTGGATGAACAAGCCACTAAAGAAGAAAGGTTTAGACACCTAGAGGAAGAGCAACAAGCCTTGTTGGAATTGAGAAGAAAAGCATTCCAAGAAGAGCAAGATAGGCTTTTAGCCCAACAACTCAATGAGCAATTTAACAAAAGGGGTACCAATAGTGGAAATAACTCTCCACCCTCTACTCCCTTAAGAACCCCAAGAAGTAGAAGGTGGTTAAGGATTCCTTCAAGATCTCCTAGTCCTAGAGGAAGAAGGATTTCACAATATAGGAGATGAACACCTCCTAGGACCTCAAGACAACCCTCCCAATGAGCTCATCATGGCTCTCAACATGGAGGAAGTAATGCAAGTTTCAATGATCAAGATTTTATGAGAATGCAACAAGAGCCACTATTCCAACAATATGTGGAGAGGTACCTTGATCAAAACAAAGATAGGTTCCTAGAGAGTCTGATTAAGAAGGGTGCTAGAGTCCCTTACAACTTTGATGTGGATAGGAGAATCAAGAAACAAGGGCCTTCTCAAGAGGAGGAAATCAAGCAACTCAAACAAATGATGGAAAAGGTGTTGGCACCTAAAAGTTCCTTTTCACTTGATTCTATTTGTCCCAATCCTTTTGACAAAAGTGTGACTATGACAAATTTTCCTAGGAAAGTTGAAATTCCCCAATACGACAAGTATGATGAAAATGGTGACCCACATGATCAGGTGCATTAGTTTTACACCATGAGTTTTGAGCTCCACCAAGATGACTCTTACCTTATGAGATTATTTCCAAGGAGCCTCAAGGGCCAAGCCATGGAGTGGTTTACCAACATAACCCCTCCTGTCAAAACTTTCAAAGAACTTGTCCATAGATTCATTCAAAATTTTGCATACAACTTGTCAAGATCAGTCACTATGTTGGACTTATGCAATTTAAAACAAAATCAAGGGGAATCCTTTGTTACCTTCTTGCAAAGGTGGAGACAATTGTGCTCCCGTTATTCTAGGACTATTCCTAAGCATGAAAGGATTGACATCATTGTTAGTAATTTGGTGCCTGAAATGCGTTATGAGGTTGGAAAAATGGTCTTTGATTCCTTCGATACTATGGTTGAGACAACATGTCAAATTGAGGATGTCTTAAAGGAACAAGGCATTTTGACCAAACATAGCAATAACAACAATGATCAAAATCTTAACAATGCCAATAAGGATCAAGGCAAGCACTCACACTGGAACAAGAATAAGCAAGTAGTCAATGATAGAGTTGTGGACTCTTCCCAACCCAAGGATCAAGGAGTCCTACATTTTTCTAGTGTAGTCCAAGCTATGAAGCTAAATACATCCTCCAACCAATAAGAGAATAAACCTAAGTATCAAGAAAAGTGCAAGAAAAAGTTGAGATAGTTTTCTAAACTGGGTGACTCCTATGAGGATGTTTTCAAGACCCTTATTGCCAATAATCTTGTGCAACCACAAGATGCAACAAACTTTCACATACTTGATGTTAAGCCACATTGGTGGAATGAAAAATCTTTCTGCAAATATCACAATGGCATTGGACATGACATCAAACATTTCTGGAAGCTTAAGCACCTCATCCAGGATCTTATTGAAAGTGGTAAACTTTAGATTGATGGGTTGAACACAAATGCAGACCATAAGGCATTCAAGGAACCTTTGCCCAAATATGAAAAGGGGGAAACCTCTCAACCCAAGAATGGCAAAGCTACAATCAACTATACCTATACAGGTGCAGAAAATGTGGTTAATATGCTTGAGATTGTTGAGGAAAATATCAACATGATGTGAAACAAATATTCTTATAGTCATGATGTGGGCTCTCCTCCTATATTTGATGAAGAACCTGCAGTGGTGCTTAGGGGTCCTCACTCTCAAAGGTCATCCCAAGCTATTAATGCTATCACCAGAAGCCAAAGTCAAGGTCATGTGGTTATTAGAGGTCCTAATTCCAACCAATCTAGCAAACCCAAGCAAGTGACATCCAAGAATGTCACCACCAAGTTAGAAGTCAATCCTGAAATGAGCTACAATCTTGTTGACTAATTACAAAGAATGCTAGCTCAAATCTCAATTTTTGAACTCCTAGAATTGTCTCCAAGACATAAGCGTGTCCTTAAGGAGGCTTTGCACACAACCAATGTTCCTAATAACATAGATGTTGACCAATTCCAAAACATGGTTAACCACCTTGCCAGCCCTCATTACCTCACATTCTCACAAGAAGATGACAAAGCCTTGAGCTATCTACATAATCTTTCCCTTCATATCAAAGTCATGATTCACAAGACCCATGTCAGGCGTGTGTTGATTGATGGGGGTGCTGGGCTCAATATTTGTTCCTTGAGTTTGTTGAAGATACTGGGTTACTCAGAGCAAGTTATTGATACTCATAAGAAAATCACCATTAAAGCCTATGATGAGGCAGAGAGAAGTGCCAAAGGCTTGGTCATCCTTCTTGTTAGGATTGGCCTTGTTGAAAAGGATGTTTTGTTCCAAATTGTTGATGATGGTCCTTTAGCATATAATATCCTGCTTGGTATACCGTGGATCCATGACATGCAGGCAGTGCCATCCACCTACCACCAATGTGTCAAGTTCACCTATAATGGAGTAGAATTTTGTATACCCAGGGATAGTACATTATCTGTTAATGCAATTTCAGCAGGGACCCATGTTCCTCTCAACAGAGAAGCAGAGGATTTTGATGCCACTTTAGCAAAATGTCACAATAAGTTCAAAGCCATAGACCTTGGTATGGGAGGTTATAAAATTGAATCCTTCACAAAACCCCCAATTTCACCTAGGTCCTACGGTAAACCTTCACAAGAGGTGTGTCCCTCATCTTCAGTAATGACTCTGTTTGATACATTTGTAGAGTCCTCAGTGCCCATACAGGATGAAAAAGAAGAGGTAGCTATTAGAGATTGGATTTACAAGGAGGAAAAATACAAGCATAATGAAAATTTTTCCCCATCTCCTAAGGCTTATGGGAGAGGGTACACATTGGTCAAAAGTATGGGCTATCTAGGCCATGGTCCTCTCAGTCACAGATTAGAGGCTAGGGCTAAGCCACTCAATCATGCTCTCTTTGGCCACAGATTTAAGACAATAGTTGGCCTAGGTTTTGAAAGTCAGAATAAGAAAGCTTCTCCTAACCTTGCTACGATGGATAGTGATGATGAATCTAGCTACATTCCCAATTTTCAAAATCAACAAGATAGGTGTGAAGATTAGATCCCTTCCACCAATCTCCTTTGGGGATATTTAGATGCTCCAGTTATCAATCCAATAGTTTCAGACCTAGAACAAGTAGAATCCACTATTGAAGATCATGTTGAGGATCCCATTCAAGCAGGTGTTACCCTTGGTGACATCAAAGTCTCTACCTTAAGGCCTAAAAAACATGCTTGGTGTAAACATCCCAGTTGGGATTCAGACACACACTCACATGAGTATGAGTGGGAGGCTCTTTCTGATTGTTCTACAGTTGACATGGACATTGATGTTGTCCATACATATAGTTCCCAACCTGAGGTAGCTAATGAGTCTAGCGTAGGATTAGAAGATTGGAATCCATGAGTCTCTTTAGTGGACAATGCTTCGCTTGGTAGGATAAGTCCTGATTTGGGTACCTTAGAAGGATACTTGACGAATCCTAACTCTACAATCACCAAAGATGATAGCATTCACATACACAATATTGAACCAATCATTGACCTACCCCTTGCCAATTCTCACTTAATTGATTGGTCTCAGTGTTACCAAGAGCCTCAACTTCTAACTTTTCAAAATGACTATGAGATAGCATGTTACCTAAATGCTCTTGAACCTGTAGTCTCTTCCACCATCAAACCAACTACAAGCATGATAGAACCAAATATCAAGTACCTCAGTCACAAAATGAAAATAAATGAAAAAAAGAATAAGAGTTCTGATGGTGAAAACCACTATGTGGCGGTGTCAGAACCCAAAAAAGTAAAAATAAAGGACGTATCCAAGGGTGAAAACCTCTCTGAGGCACCCAAGGATGAGGTACTTGATCATCTTCCAAGTTACTTTCAGGACAGGTCTTCAGTTCTTGTTGAGCCTACCCACCCAGTTAATCTGAATACACTAGAGGCTCCAGAAATTGTACATTTAGCTTAGTCTCTATCAACACAAGAAAAAGAAGCATATACCAAGTTCCTACAGACCAAGAAGATTAATTTTTCTTGGACTTACTCAGACATTCCAGGATTGGATACTAGTCTCATTATGCATCACTTGTCCATAGGTCCAGCTATCAAACCAGTAAAATAGAAATTGAGGAAAATGCATCCTCACATAGCTCTTCTTGTCAAAGCTGAACTAGAGAAACTCCTTAGTGTAGTATTTATAAGAGCCATTGATTATGTTGAATGGATATCCAATATTGTACCAGTTTCAAAACATGACAAGTCCATCCATGTCTACATAGATTTTAGAGATCTTAATAAAGCATGCCCAAAGGTTGACTTTCCACTTGCAAACATAGACATGATAGTGGACATGACCATGGGCTATGAGATCTATTATTTGATGGATGATTTTTATGGGTATAATCAAATCAAAATAGGCCCTGAAGACTAGGAAAAAATTGCATTCCCTTGTGTGTGGCGAGCCTATTGCTGGAACGTCATGCCATTTGGATTAAAAAATGTCAAAGCTACTTATCAAAGAGCTATGACTACTATCTTTCATGACATGATGCATAAAATATGGAAGACTATGTAGATGACACCTTGGAAAAATCCAAAAAAAGGGGTACACACTTAGGCAATTTGGAAGTAATCCTAGATCGTATGGAACAGATTCAATTAAGATTAAATCCCAAAAAGTGTGCATTTGGAGTCACCTCTAGAAAAATCCTAGGATTTATCATTTCAGCTAAAGGAATAGAGGTGGACCCTGAAAAGTTCAAGCAATAATGGATATGCCACCTCCCAAAAACATTAGTCAAATGAGGAGTCTTCAAGGACACCTTCAGTCTATATAGAGGTTTATTTCACAACTGGCTGATAGAGCTCAACCCTTTAATAAGACTTTACACAAAGGGGTTAAATGTGTCTAGAATGAAGATTGTCAGCAAAGCATGGACCAAATCAAGCAATACTTGGCCAATCCTCCAATATTAATGCCTCCTATCCCAGGAAAACCACTCATATTGTATGTGTCAGCAATAGAATCTTCCCTGGGGACATTATTGGCTCAACTTGATGATACTGGAAAAGAAAGAGCTATATATTACATCAGCTATACTCTTGTGTCATATGAGGTCAACTACACTGGTATTGAAAAATCTTGCCTAGCGGTGGTGTTTGCTTCCCAAAAGTTGTGACATTACATGCTTGTGCATACAATACACCTCATTGTAAAAATTTATCCTCTCAAATACTTTCTTGATAAGGCTGGTCTCAGAGGAAGACTTGCTAAATGGATGATGATTCTTTCAGAATTTGACATAGAGTATGTTGAGCATAAGGCTATAAAAGGACAAGCCGTTGCAGACCAATTGGCTGATTTTCCAATCCAAGACAAAGCACCAATTCAAGTTGAATTTCCAGATGAGCACATAATGTACGTGACTACAAGAACATGGAAGATGTTCTTTGATGGCTCTTTCATGCAAAATGGTTCAGGTGTAGGAGTGTTGTTTGTCTCACCTCATGGGTACACAATTCCTAAGTCTTACAAACTATTGTTCCCATGCACAAATAACATTGTTGAGTATGAGGCCTTAACAAATAGACTAAAAATGTCTATAGAGTGGAGAATCACAGAGCTGCATATTTATGGGGATTCGCAATTGATAGTCAACCAAGTAAATGAAGAATACCAAACCAAAGATGAAAAAATGGTACCCTACAAGAAAATGGTTTATTCATTAAGATGATATTTTACCTTTGTTACATTTCAACAAATCCCTAGAGTAGAGAATAAAGTAGTTGATGCTATGGCTACATTGGCTTCACTTCTTCAGCTAGAACAACATGAGTCCAAATTTGAATTCTTGGTGGAAGAGCTACACTACCCTATCTATGACTCCCAAGAAAGCCAAGTTGTTTGTACCATTATTGGCCATGAGTCATCCCGCTATGGTGCCATTTACTCATACCTTCATGATGGTACTATCCCTGAAACCTTCAATCATTCTAAATGAAGAAACCTAACCCGAAATGCCTCTCGTCACACCCTTATCTCTGGTGATATGTATAGGAGGGGTTTATATGGGACACTTCTTAGGTGTTTAGAAAAGGATGAGTCCAACCAAGTGTTAGTTGACATTCACGAGGGCATTTGTGGAGGACATTCTAATGGTCTTGCCATGGCCTGAAGGTTTCTTAGGGTGGGGTACTATTGGCCTACCATGTAGACAAATGCCATAGCTTTTGCTAAATCTTGTGAAAAGTGTTAGAAACATGGTAACCTGATACATGCTCCAGGTAGGGAGCTTATTCCTTCTATTTCTCATTGGCCATATCTGTATTGGGCCTTTGACCTTGTTGGGTAGATTCATCCCAACTCATCAGGTGGACACAAATTCCTTATCACTACTACTAATTACGTTACCAAATGGGTAGAAGCTATCGCACTTTCTGTTGCCTCAGGCAAGATAGTTTCTTTGTTTATTTTGAATCATATCATCTGTCAGTATGGAGTGCCTTCTGAGATAATTATTGACAATGGAGGTCAGTTTAAAAACAAGGACCATAAACATCTCTACAAGAAATTCAAGATAAAATAGCATTGGTCCTCCATTTACTTCCCGCAAGGAAATGGACAAGTAGAGGCTTCGAATAAGACCATTCTCAAAATCCTCCATAGAACAGTTCACAAGAATGGTAGAGATTGACATCTATAGATAAATCTAGCCTTGTGGGCCTATAGAATGAGTATTCATACTCCAATAGGGGCTACTCCTTTTTCCCTGACTTATGGTGTTGAAGCAGTGTTACCTTTAGAGGTGGAGATCCCTTCTCTTAGAGTTTCTCTTAAAGGTTTAGTGATAGATGAAGACTACCGTGCCATGAGGTTACAAGAACTGGAACTTCTAGATGAAAAACATAAAGCATCTTTTGATCACATGAGAGTCTACCAAAAGCGTATGTCCAAATCATTCAACAAGAAGGTTCACCCTAGAGAATTTCAAGTGGGGGATCTTGTCCTACAAGAAAACCCTAAGAACCAACAACATAGAGAGAAAAAGGGAAAGTTTGAACCTAATTGGCTCGGACCATACATCATTAATGTTGCTTTTGGTACAGGTGGTTATTTACTATTTGATCCTGAGGGAGAATATCTCCTTGATCCTATCAATGTTTTGCACCTCAAGAAGTTCTACCTGTGATGCCTATTCTATCTGGTGGCATCCTTTGTACATATTTATTGGTGCTGAAAAAACTCCAAAAAAATAATTTCATATATGATTCTAAAAAAATCATAAAAAGCATATAAAGTCCTGAAAAAATTGAAAAAAAAAAAAGTGCCTTGGTGAAAACCTGGAAACAGGCGCTACTTGAGGCATTTGCACCCTTGTTTCTTAGCATGAGTTCTCAACCCTTAGCCTTTCTCCATGATTTCTTGACCTTGTTGCCTTGGTTTGGAATTGGTCTTTGTCTTTGTCTAGGGGGCATAACTGTGATAGCTTTGGTCTCTAGGATGTGTTAGTCTTTAGGACATCACCCCAAAGGTGTTTTTCAACACCAACCCCAACTATGTTTTTCAACACTACCCTAGCATCAAGTGTTTCTCAACACTTATCAGATATCTTACCCATAGTCTAGCATGATATGGTATTTCTCATTCACAGATGTGATATTCAAAGTTTGACTCTATAACCTACACACGCACACTTAAACACTTGACTCACTGAGACTTGTTTGACTTTATTTCTTTGTGTGTTGTCTATGATGATTTCTTCAATGATTGTTCTTTTCCCTAAGAAGTTTTCGATGATGCATAGCTAGAAGACTGAGGGCATGAGGGAATGCTTTATTGTTTTTTCTGCTTGTGGGTATATTTTGTTGGTCCTAAATTGTCATTAGCATTTATGTTTGTTCCACTTGACAATAGGATCTACAAGGTATTATCCTTGACTATCTTCGCAAGTGCATACTTATAGCCATCTTGACTTTCCTTGTGTCTCGATGCGAGTATAATCTTGCCATACTAAACTTAGGTAATCTCATTGTACTAGTCATCTTGACCTATATGTCTTTGGTGCCTAGGTGGGAGTCCCACATATCTATCTGATATAGATCATATTCAAATTCACATAGTTATACTAGTGTGCATTGTATGATCTTGTGACATTACCAATAACGCTCGATGATGAATATTAGAGTCTAAAAGATTTGTGACCTTGCAAGTAAACCACTTTTCATAGTAGCTTGCATTTTTTTTAGGTTCATATTAGTTTAGTTTTGCATCTTGAATATGGAGAGAGCTCTCCTTTTCATCTTTCATGGACCTATCGGTCAAATGCACTCACCTTTCCTTTTCTCGATCATGTCTTTCACTCCTTGTCTATTCACATAATGTCTTGTTCCTATCACCACAAGGGGTTAATCTTATAATCATATCTATCCTAAAGACATCATTTTCAGAAACATGAGTCTATATCATAAACATGAGAAGTAAAACATACATCTATGAGAGAGATTATACATGAGCATTTATGACATACATTTTGAGCAAAATGACAAGACAATATATAAAAATTGAAACATCCATCACAAGTGGGACAAGTACACAAGATATATCATCAATCCAATAATCTCATATATATATAAAAATGTCATGATACAATATGGGATACAAAAATCTGGATCAAATCCTAGGATACGTCTCTATACATCTATCTAACCTAAACCTAGGACTCACTACCACCATCATGTGGTGCTGGTGGTGGAGGAGGCGGTACCATGTCTGGTACTATATCAGATCTCCCAAATATAGAAGAGTAGGGTAGTGCTCTTTGACCCTATGGAAAAGCCTATATATAGATCCCATGATAGTATGTGGCTCACGCTGCCTCTCTCTATGACTCTACAGTAGCAACCTGTATAGTCCTATCTTGCCACTCAAGCTCAGCTCTCACATTCATCAACTATTGCTCTTTGACCACTATGGTGATGCATAAATTCTACATCTCCATCTCTAGAGCTTGGATCTTGGCTCTCACATCCTCTCCTCTTATAGGCTAATCCTGCCTAGCATCCACCCAGTGGTGAGCTAGCCTCACCCCGTCATCATCCTCATCTGTAGAACCCTATCCCCATGGCCATTTCTAGCCACCTGATCGAGAGCTCTGACTAGTCTCTCTCCCTCTCCCTCTCCCTCCTCCATCTCGTCCGTCCCTATCATCCCCATCATCTCCTTGTGCTACCAGTTGTGCATTAGGTATAGTGAACCTAGGGAAGGGCTGCCTCCACTACTCTTCCCTGTAGGCCGCATCAGCTCCTGCATCTGCCATATCTGGGAGGTAGTCCCATGGATCTTGATGTATTGTAGCTATATCCTATACTACCTGCTCATAATCCAACATCGGTAGCCAACCGTGGCCCTCCCTATCCCTAACCCAAGCATATGTGGTGGTCTCAGTGGGTACTCTCTACTGGCGACCAAACTATCTCCAGACACGAGTAATCACAAATCTCTCCACAATATCTAATTGCTGACCTACTAGTGGCTGACTACATAACATGTAATCCATCTCATCTCAATCCCCCCACTACTCGCATGCCATATATGGTCTCCATTGGAATGAGGTGAGCTCATCCAGTACCCAGCGGTAATATTGCTAGAAAGTAAAGTCCACCAAGATAACTGAGAGGGGGCGGTGAATTAGTTATTAGATAATTATAAAATTTACCATCTTCAACAGTATTAAACCATGTAAGCAATATAATTACCAACCATAGAAAGATATTCATACACAATTACACAATAACACAAGATATGTTGACTAGGGAACCTCTTGATCAAAGAGTAAACCCTTGTGGGAATGATGCTAAAAAAAGATGCACTAATATGAATATTCCGTGTGAAAGGATGGACTATGTTAGGAGTCTTATGAAATACATTCAGTACATATAAATCCCTGTTGAAAGATTCTAACCCTGTTAAGAGTTATGGAAGATAGAAGGACCCACTACCCAAATAGTTTTAGGGTAAGATCACTGAACTCACTGTCCAAATAATCTTTACATTATTCAATAGAATAATATGTTACCTCTTCTCTGACTATGCCAAACTGCACTCACTGCTACATCAGATCTCAATTTCAGATCTCTGAACTTCACATGTCTTCCTTCAGAATTCACTTTCACATTTAGCTCTTTTCTTCACTTCATATTCATACACTACTATCCTCTTCTATATAAAACAAGGAAACACATTCCTTCCTTTATACCACACTCAAATAATTACAAATGAGTCAGCATACAATTACAAAATAAAAGATTCCACATGCTACACCAAAGTTACATAAAACTGTCAGCTTCCAAATATAATAAATCTTCACTTGTGTGACTTCAAAGTTTGTGCTATCATCCATGTCACTATCAATGTGTCTATAACTTCCCTTTAACTACACAAAACTAGATTCCATCCTGATTAGGAGATATCATCCAATTTCCAAAAACTGCTACTCAGGAACACTGCCTAAATACTGCTTCCACCAAAATGATCATAACTTTCATGAATAAAAGAATTACTATCTACACTCTTAACCATATACATATAACATATCAAAGAGTATATCCTCAATGTCACATAGCTCCAACTACAATATACCACATGCGCTAATCAAAACACTGTCTGCTTCTCTACAAGTCTTTGGTAAAACACTGTGTTGACATCAATGACAATCATAGTCATGAATGCAACAACTGCTATAGAATAGGTGCCAAACACTTTAGCATTCATTCCTAACAATCTCCCCCATTGGCATTGATGTAAACATAGATGAAAAACATCCAATGTTCCAAAAATCCAATACTGCAACACTGCTTCTTCAAATCCTCTTCATCAATCAAATGTTGCTTTGTTATCCTGTTTAGTTCTCTCATTTTGTTTTTCATGCATAATTCTCCCCCATTGACATCAATGAAAGAAATTTCATCACTATGTCAACAAAAACTCAATGTCAAAAGACACTATTTAGAAAAAAAATACATTTACTAGAGTCCTCATGGCTCAGCTCAGATACACATACTTCCCCATAGAGGAAGTACCAACATCCAGTCTAGAAGAAAGATAGGGCTCATATATTACTAGACGGATGCAACCAACTACATCACTACTCAAAAGTAGGCTGGGTCATAACTCCAAGCATACCTCTCAGATACTCAAATGTATCCTTAGGAAAAGACTTTGTAAATATGTCTGCTATCTGTTCCTTTGTGCTTATGTACTCTAGTCTGACTTCTTTCTCAGCAACTTTCTCTCTTGAAACATTATACTTGATCTCTATATGTTTTGTCTTAGAATGTAGTACAAGATTCTTAGACATACTGACTATACTGGTGTTGTCACAATGTATAACAATAGGTTCAAAAAATTTAATTCCAATATCCTTCAGCATCTTCTTCATCCAAATTATCTGGTTACAATTGTTTGCTGCTGCTACATGCTTTGCTTTTACTGTGCTCTGTGAAATACAATTCTACTTCTTGCTTAGCCAAGAAACTAATCTTCCTCCAAGGAAAAATGCTCCTCTACTGGTGCTTTTCTTATCATCAACACTGCCTCCCCAATCAGCATCTGTATATGCACATAGGGTAAAATCATCAAATTTTTCATACCACAATCCATAGTCCATTGTGCCTCTTAAATATCTTAGTATCCTCTTTACTACTGCATAATGTGATTCTCTAGGTTCAACTTGAAATCTTGCTACAATTCCAACTGAATGTGCTATATCCAGTCTTGTGTGTGTCAAATACTACAATCCTCCAATCATGGATCTGTATTTCTTCTGCTCAACTGCCAGTGTTTCATCTGTGCTAGATAACTTATGTCCGGTTGCCATAGGTGTTCCAACTGGTTTATAGTCCTCCATTGCAAATCTTTTTAGAAAATCATTCAAGTACTTTGTCTGACTTGCAAAGATACCATCATTGTTTTGTGTTATTTGTAATCCCAAAAAGTATTTCATCTCACCAATCATACTCATTTCAAATTCAGTCTTCATTTCATCAGCAAATTTGTCACTAGCTTCATCTTCTCCTCCAAAAATAATGTCATAAAAAAAAATAACTATAATCAATAAACCATTTTCAATTTCTTTTGTGTACAGATTGCTATCAATTGTTCCTTTAGCAAATCCCAACTTTAACAAATACTTATCCAATCTTGCATACCAAGTTCTAGGTGCTTGCTTTAGTCCATATAATGATTTCTTCAATTTACATACCATGTCTCCTTCTTGAGTCAAAGGAAAACCTTCAGGCTACTCAATGTAGACTTCTTCTTCCAATTCTCCATTCAGAAATGCTAACTTCACATCCATCTGATACACTTTGAATTTCTTAAAATCTGCATAGGCCAAAAACATTCTTACTACTTCAATTCTTGCTACTGGTGTAAAAGTTTGTTCATAGTCAATTCCTTCTTGCTATGAGTATCCCTTACATACCAATCTTGCTTTGTTTCTTACAACTTCTCCTTGTTCATTCATCTTGTTTCTGAATACCCATTTAGTTCCAATTACATTCTTGTCTTTAGGTCTAGGGACCAATTCCCATGTCTTGTTCTTTTCTATCTAATCTAGTTCTTCTCTCATAGCATTAATCCAATGTTCATCTTCACAAGCTTCACTAGTAGATTTAGGTTCAATTTGAGAAATCAAACATAAATGTACCTTATTCCGAGTTAGAACTCCTCTGTTTGAACTTCCAATAACTTTTTCAATAGGATGATGTCTTGATAAATACCTGTTTGGTGTCATAGTCTTAGATCTTGCTTCAACTATAGATTCTTCTCTAGATTCCTCTCTGGTTTCTTCAACATGACTCTAATTCAACAATTCACTATCAGTTTCATAGAATAATTTAGTAGTTTCGGTGTTAGGCTTAGGATAAGCTTCTTCATCAGATTCATAATCAAGCATTCTTTCCTAAATTTTGAACTTTTCATCAACTTTAACATTTGCACCCTCAACAATAGTTTTAGTTCTCTTATTGTAACATCTATATGCTTTTCTCTTCAAAGAATATCAAAGAAAAATACCTTCATCACTTCTAGGATCAAACTTTCCAATATCATCATCTCTCTTTATATAACATTTGCTTCCAAAAATTCTTAAATACTTAACTGAGGGTGCATGTCCAAACCATAATTCATAAAGTGTCTTGTTTGTGTCTGCTCTAATTTGTACTTTGTTCATTGTATATACTACTGTATTCACTGATTCTTTCCAAAATGTCTTCGCTAAATCATTCTCAAATAACATAGCTCTTGCTGCTTTAGTCACTGATTTTTTTCTTCTTTCTACAATACCATTTTGTTTAGGTGTTCTAGGGGCTGAAAACCATCTCTTAATACCATTCACTTCACAAAAAGTGTAAAACTCTCTAGAAGTAAATTCACCACCTCTATCAGATCTCAAACATTTAATCTTCATTCCAAATTCATTCTCAACTTTGTTCTTAATGATCTTAAACTTATCAAATGCTTTAGATTTTTCATACAGAAATGCAATCCACATCAATCTTGTAAATTCATCAACAAGAATCATAAAATACCTTTCTCCATAGAATCCTCTAGTCCTGGTAGGAACACTCAAGTCTGTATGAACAATCTCCAACTTCTTTGCCGATGTGAACTTCCTACTAGGAAATGAACTTCTCTTCTATTTAGCCATCACACATTCTTTGCAAATCATGTTAGTAGGCTTCATAATTTTAGGCAAATCCCTTACTACAAGTGTAGTACTCACTTTCACTATATTATCAAAGTTTATATGACAAAAAATTCTATGCCATAGCCAACTGTCATCAATCTTAGTAATCAAACATGTCATCTCAGTAGGATTCAACTAAAATACATTACCTCTGGTTCTAGATCCAGTTCCAATCAGATTTCCATCTTTATCCTTTATCACAAAAGTTTTTTCAGTAAACCAAACTTGATATCCCTTATCAACTAACTATCCAACACTGAAAAGATTATGTTTCAATCCATCCACAAAGTAAACATCATGAGTACTAGTCTTTCCATCAAGAGTAATAGATCCTATACCTTTAATCAAACAAGGTGCATTGTTACCAACTCTAACAACTCCTCCATCATAATTGTTAAAATTTATGAAATTTTTCATATCTCCAATCATATGATGTGAACAACCATTGTCTATAATCCAATCAACTTTCTTTTCAACTAGGGAAACTAAGGATTTTTCTTCCTTAACATTAGTTTCAGAATTTTCTTCTTTAATTGCTACAAATCCTATTTCATCATTATTCTTAGTATCACTTTCACTTAAACTTCTTTCAATAATAGCTTTAAGGTCTTCATCATTAGCATAATAACATTCCTTAGATCTTATAGGCTTGAAATTATTTTTGTACTTCTTAACTCTCTTAGGACATTTAGATGCAAAATGACCATATTCTTGACAAGTCCAACATTTAAAAAATTTCTTACCATGGTTCTCTTTTCACAAGCAAGGCAATACGTTCTTCAATCTTCTTGTCTTCTTCATTTCTAGATTTGCTGCTGCTAGCATAATCTCCGCTCACACTAATGCTTCTTGACAATGTAGGGAAAACACTAAGAGCACTGAATGTTGTCTCCATCCTAGGTAAGTCTCCTGATAACCTCAGGTTCATCTCTTCTTCTTCCAATCTTCCAAGAAGAGTCTCTCTTGTAAAGTTCAAAGTACAAGGTATAACTTGTTCAATCATCTATGTTGTCTACTTAAATATAGGAGTCAATGTCCTTAGAATTTTCCATATCACTTGATTCTCTGTCTTTTTCCTCCACAAGATTTTATCCCTGCAACAATTTCTGACATTCTACCAATATAGCTTCTAATAGATTCATCTTCCAACATTCTTATATCTTCAAATGCACATATCCAATTATGTAATCTAACTCTTTTTGCATGTTCATCACCTTCAAAAGTAGAGTGTAGAGCTTTCCAAATTTCATGAGAATTTTTCAAACATTTTACCTGACTATATTCATTCTCTGGAAGTGCTGTCAAAAGTGCTTCTCTTGCAAGTATGTTACACATGAATAGATCTCTCTCATCATTAGAGCATGTCTCAAGATCATCTTCTTCAATGATAGTCTTATCATTCTTTGTAGTCAACCAATAACCTAGTCCTAAACATAGTAGATGTGTCTTCATCTTTTCTTTCCAACTGTCAAAATTTACTCCATCAAACTTAGGGCTTTCTTTCTTGAAATTCACCATGGATCTCTTTAAGCTGTTAATCTTCTCTTTCAAGAACTTGCTGCTCTGATACCAATTGTTCGAAAGTAAAGCCCACCAAGATAACTGAGAGGGGGGGGGGGGGCAGTGAATCAGTTATCAGATAATTATAAATTTTACCATCTTCAATAGTATCAAACCATGTAAGAAATATAATTACCAACCATAGAAAGATATTCATACACAATTACACAATAACACAAGATATGTTGACTAGGGAGCCTCTTGATCAAAGAGTAAACCCCTGTGGGAATGATGCCCACAAAAGATGCACTAATATGAATATTCCTTGTGAAAGGATGGACTTTGTTAGGAGTCTTATGAAATACATTCAATACATATAAATCCCTGTTAGGAGATTTTGAATCCCTGTTAAAAGATTCTAACCCTGTTAAGAGTTATGGAAGACAAAAGGACCCACTGCCCAAATAGCTTTAGGGTAAGATCATTAAACTCACTGTCCAAATAATCTTTTCATTATTCAACAAAATACTATGTTACCTCTTCTCTGACTATGCCAAACCACACTCACTACTACATCAGATCTCCATTTCAGATCTCTAAACTTTGCATGTCTTCCTTCACAATTCACTTTCACATTTAGCTCTTTTCTTCACTTCATATTCATACAATACTATCCTCTTCTACATACAACAAGGAAACACACTCCTTTGTTTATACCACACTCAAATAATTACAAATGAGTTGGCATATAATTACAAAATAAAATATTCCACACACTACACCAAAGTTACATAAAACTGTCGGCTTCCAAATACAATAAATCTTCACTCATGTGCCTTCAAAGTTTGCACTACCATCCACATCACTATCAATGTGTCTCTAACTTCCCTTTAACTGCGCAAAGCCAGATTCCATCCCGATTAGGAGATATCATCCGATTTCCAAAAATCGCTACTCAGGAACACTGCCTAAATACTGCTTCCACCAAAATGATCATAAATTTCATGAATAAAAGAATTACTATTTGTGCTCTTAACCATAGACATATAACATATCAAAGAGTATATCCTCAATGTCACATAGGTCCAACTAAAATATACCACATGTGCTAATCAAAACACTGTCTACTTCTCTGCAAGTCTTCGATAAAACACTGTGTTGACATCAATAACAATCATAGTCATGAATGCAACAACAACTGCTACAGAATGGGTGCCAAACACTTTAGCATTCATTCCTAAAAAATATGTGACATCCCTACTATGAGGCTAAGATACGAACCCTATGTACCTATAGATGTAGGGGCATCTCTGCTCCCTAGGCTGCACTCATGGTCACACTACAACAATATGCTCCCATGCCCATATCTGAGTGAGAATGGCTCTGCATGCCCAGGTTCTTATCTCCTGATAGACTATCTCATGGAGCTCATGGTACATGTCTACTAGGATGGCTGGCCCCCATGCCATCCGTCATGGGTGAGCAATTAAATTCGCTGCTAACCAACCCTAGCCTAATGGGAAACCCTTCTAACTCCTGTCAGTGATAAGGGCATGTCCTATAATAGAACAAACAATGCATGACACTACAAAATCCTTGCCAAAATCCTCAACTAACTAATCCTAGCTCAGATGCCTGTCAATAATGGTGACATCCTGAAACATATCCTGCATGATCTACCTCCCCTCTGTCGAATCCTGATCGTAGTACACTTGTGCCAACAAACAATCATGTTAGTTTCTATCATATGGGAACTTTACATCTATGACTATCTATAAACATGATTATACTTACAGGATCCCCATGGCTCAGAACTCATAGGATCTGATAGACGTCCTCCCACGTAATCGACGCCTCTCCAATAGGAAAATGGAAGGTGTTGTGCTCACTGTGCCATGTCTCGGCCAGCGCAGTCAACAACCCATGTTCCACCTAAATATGGGGCATCTGCAACAAATAACCAAACCCCACCTCCCTCAGGTCTGCTCGCCCTGGATCATCAAGATCCCAAACGCATTGTAGTCCAGTCACTCAAGGTGCTCTAATGAGTAGTGCAAGAAATTTATCTTGCATGCAATTTTAACCCAAACCAGATGTCAGAACATATCATGATGGATGTATAAAATCAGTATAAAACATCTTGAAAAGAAAACATTGTCAGGACCCATGTCATTTTGCTCAAAAACATTAAAACATGTTATTTTTCTATACTGTGCAATACTATTTTTTGACTAAGTATCGTGTGATACTTTCTTCAATAACAGTGTGATGGTATCTTTTCTTGTGATACTTCACATAGCATTGCATGATATTTCATCCAGTGTCATGCGACATTGGATTTAATAGCGGTGCAACACTATTTTGTCCAACAAAGTATCACACGATAGAACTCCTCAAAGGGTGTGATACCTGCAAAGTATCATATGACTTTTCGTATGAAGAAAATTTGAAAAGTTTTAAAAACTTTAAAAACATGTTTTAAATTGACATTAAACCTCATAAATGACCAACAAAATGAGTTTTTCTGAAAACATAACGGGGCACCATACTGCGGAGGCCGGTTGTGCAACCGGGCACGCTCAAATTGATGGTTGTGGACCAAGATCACTACTTGCTAGGCCATTTTCTCTTTCTAAAGCTCTTCAAATTCTCAAATCACTAAAAGACAAATGATTTTGAAAATGACCTTTTTACCCCCTTTTATAGCATTTTGACTTTTTGACCTAATTTTTGAAACGCTCGGAATTGCATGAAAATTACACCCCTGGCTAATTTTGATGTCTTGGATCCATTTTTGAGATCGAAATTGAAATCTAAGTTCATCTTAATAGTCAAAATTGCATTTCAAACTTTCACCCTCTTCTACGTAGTTGGCTGACCGTTTGAGGCCTGATCCTTCGATCTTTGTTTGGGCACCTTCATTTCTTCACCCCCATCTCTTCCAACCTCCTAGTCTTTCATTCATTTTCATTCACTTCATCTCTCTGAGGTTTGACTTCATTTTTTATCCTCTATCTTTTTTATTCAAATCCGAGTGTATCTTCACTGCTTGATGGTTATCCTATCATCTTTTTGTAATACCCCAAAAATAGGCTATAGGTTCATTAACCTCCTACATCATCAAATCAAATGAAATTGACATTACAGCCCTAAGCTAAGGCACATCTAAACATCATCGAGTTCTAATTGATTATCATAAATTCTGCATCAGGGAATATTCCTAGTAATATTCCTAATTATCCTAATTATCTTTAATTTAATGATTATTTGGTGATAAATCCAGTTTATCCTAAAGTTTGATTAATTGAATATTCTCAATATTTAATTAATTAGATTTAATTCTACCACTTAATTATTTAATTGAAGTTAATTATATTTATTCCTAAATTGTATTATTTCA
This sequence comes from Chamaecyparis obtusa, assembly GCA_027943335.1. Classification (NCBI taxonomy): domain Eukaryota; kingdom Viridiplantae; phylum Streptophyta; class Pinopsida; order Cupressales; family Cupressaceae; genus Chamaecyparis; species Chamaecyparis obtusa. Next base: position 2,739,589 of record BSBK01000760.1, read on the forward strand.
TTTTGACAATAAATCCAAAATCCCCTATGAATAATTGATTAAATTCTTATTTAATTAATTAAAGCAAGTTGTCAATTTTTAATAATATTATTTTTGAATAAAAGTTTGAAAAATGATCGATTAACCCATAAATCAATTGTTTTATTTTTCAAAATCGGTTAAGTTGGAAATAAATCACTTTATTATTAAATCAATTCATAAATAAAATATGCACAATCAGAAAAGCAGACAACTATCAATTATCAATTAAATCTAAACTCTATTTTGAGTTGAACTCTGCTTTTGCATGTTTTTGTGAGTTAATTATCCTTTATTTAAAAATAACTCAAAAATCAACTTGAGTTATTTGAGTGATTTATGGCTTTCTTTCATGCATCCTCAAAGCCCTAGATTTCTATAAATTAAGGCTCCAGCTCTTCACAAATCCATCCATCCATGAATTGCAGAATCATGCTGTTGAATTGGAGACTAAAGAATCGATCTTGAGAATTCGAGTTGTTGTGAGATTTTCATTTGTTATTGCATAGGTTTCATATCATTTCTTAGCTTAGTTTGCATATCAGTTTTCCAAATCATTGTTAGCATAGATTCATATCAAGTTTTTATCATATTATTGCATAGAAAAACCAAAAAAATAGATTAATTGTATTTATTTCATATCTAGATTTTGCATTCAAATCCTTCATTTAGGTGTCATCAAGGTCACTGATCTTGGTATAATCTAAGAATACATACTCACATCTACTAGAAGGTAGTAAATGGCCTGGTTAGTTTAGTTTCAATTACTGCACAATTTTGATTTCAACTAACCTCTAATGTTTTACTGAAGTGTTGTGTCTACAAATTAGGTACAAAATTAACACACACATTTTTAGCACCCACCGTGGGGCCCTGAAATGAGTTTCCCTTCGAATGTTATCAATTTCTATCATTTCTTATCCTTTTCTATTCCCAGTTATGATTTTTATTCTTTGTTCGTACAATTTTTGTATGATTTTTGTCAGAAACTCATACCAGGAAATACCCACTGTCGTTCAACAGTTGATTTGATCAAGGATTGCATAAGCAAAAACCCACTATCGTTTGGAAGCTCTAATGTCGTTTGATATGATACCCAATGTCGTATGAGTTTCTGGATTGTCATCTAGAAGGTAACCCATTGTCGTACAAGTTTCAATGCCAGGGTTCAATTGTCATTTCACTTTTTCAAGTAGTTTATCAGATTTTGACTAACAGCTAACCCTAACAATTGAAATTCTCTATTTTTGATTAATTTTCACTAGTTTTTTATTGGAAAAAGTGCAAGAATTGCTAAAAATAGGTAAGAATCTACTAAGCATGTTGTGAGGAATTCAGGTAACCTTCTCAGCTGATAACATTTCAATTTGGATTAAAATGAACATCTTGCGTGTCTAGCTTGAGTGCCTTTCTTTTCCATATCACACATTTCATTTGGTCTCTAAAAATGAATATAGATTTTCTTTCAGTATCTTTGTTACACATAGTAATGTTAAGAATGAATGCAAATTATTTTGGCAGTCATTCTATAGCAGTTGTTGTTGCATTCATGACTTGGATTATCATTAATGTCAACACAGTGATATTCTGGATATTAGTAGGAAAGTAGGTACAGTTTTGTTTTGCACACATGTTGTATTGTAGATTGGATTTTCTGTAGTTGATGGTATGTTCTTTGGTGTGTTATTAACCTATGGTTAACAGCGTAAAAATAAATTCATTCATTTATGAGAGTTATGAGCATTTTGGTGAAAGCAGTGTTTAGACAGTGTTTCTGTGAAGTGATTTTCAGAAATCAGAGGATATCTCTTAGCTGGGATGGAATCTATTTTTGTGCAGTTAAAGGGATGTTGGAGACTCATTAATGATGATGTGGTTCATAGCAAAAACTTTGAAGATATGTTTGGAGAAAGTTACAGTATTTGGAAGCCGACAGTTTTATGTGAAATTTTGTGTGTAGCGTGTAGAATTTATTATTTTGTAATTAAGGACCAACTCATTTGTAATTATTTGAGTTTGGTATATAAGAAGGAATTTTTTCCTTGTTGAAATATGCACTATGAAGGTTGAGATGCTAATATATGCATGAAGTGAAGAAAAGAGCTAATTCAGTGATGAAGGAAGACTTGTGAGTACAAAGATCTGGAATTGTGATCTTGTGTAGCAGAGAGTGCAATTTTGGCATAGTGTGAAGGAGGTAATATATTTCATATTATTCTGTTGAATAATTCTAAGATCTTTTGGACAGTGGGTTCAAAGATCTTTCCTTGAAGCTGTTTGGGCAGTGGGTCCTTCTGTCTTCCATAAACTCTTAACCGGGTTAGAATCTTTTAACAGGGATTCAAAATCTCCTAACAGAGATTTATATGTACTAAATGTATTTCATAAGACTCCTAACAAGGTCCATCCTCTAACAAGGAACTTTCATATTAGTGCATCATTTTGTGGGCATCATTCCCATCAAGGTTTACTCTTTTCAAGAGGTTCCCTAGTCAACATATCTTGTGTTATTGGGCAATTGTGTATGGTTATCTTTCTATGGTTGATTAGTACATTAATTATATTGTTTAAAGTATTTGAATGGTTAAATTATCAGATAAATGATTCACCCCCCCCCCCCTCTCAGCTATCTTGGGGATATTTACTTTCTAACAATTGCTATCAAAGCAGCAGGTCCTTGAAAGAAAAGTTTAACAACTTAAGGAGATCCATGGAGAATTTCAGAAAAGAAAGCCCTAAGTTTGATGGAGTAAATTTTGATAGATGGAAAGAAAAGATGAAGACTCATCTATTGTGTTTAGGACCAAGTTATTGGTTAATTACAAAGAATGAGAAGACTATCATTGAGGAAGACAATCTAGAGGCAGGAACTAAAGATGAACTAGATCTATTCATGTGTAACATAGTTGCAAGAGAAGCACTTTTGTCAGCACTACCGGAGAATGAATATAGTTAGGTAAGATGTTTGAAAACATCTCATGCAATTTGGAAATCTTTACATTCTACTTTTGAAGGTGATGAACATGCAAAGAAGGCTAGATTACATAATTGGATTTGTGCATTTGAAGATATCAGAATGATGGAAGATGAATCTATTAGAAGCTATATTGGTAGGATGTCTGAGATTGTAACAGGAATAAAGTCTTGTGGAGGAGATAAGATAGAGAATGAAGTGATATGGAAAATTCTAAAAACTTTGACACCAGTATTCAAGCATACAACATAGATGATTGAACAAGTGATACCTTGTACATCAAACTTTTCAAGAGAGACTCTTCTTGGAAGATTAGAAACAATAGAGATGAACTTGAGATTATCAGGAGAGCTACCTACAATGGAAACAACATTCACTGCTCTTAACATTAGACCTACAAGAAGTACTAGTGTGAATGGAGATTATGCCAGTAGTAGCAGATCTAAATCTAAGGAAGATAAGAAGATTGAAGAAGGTATTGCATTACTTGTAAAAAGAGAACCAGATGGTAAGAAAATATTTAAATGTTGGACTTGTCAAGAATATGCTCATTTTGCATCTAAATGTCCTAAAAGAGTTAAGAAGTATAGAAGCAACTTTAAACCTAGGAGATCTATAGAATGTTATTATGAAAATGATGAAGATCTTGAAGTAGGAATTGAAAGACATTTAAGTGACAGTGATAATGATAACCTTGAGGAAATAGATTTGTAGCAATTAAAGAAGAAAGTTTTGAATCTGATAAAAGGGAAGAAAAAGAATTAGTTTCTCAAGTTGAAAAGAAATTTGATTGGATTATAGACAGTGGTTGTTCACATCATATGACTGGAGATAAAAGAAAGTTTGTTAAGTTAGATAATTGAGATGGAGGAATTGTTAGGGTTGGTAATAATGCACCTTGTTTGATTAAGGGTATAGGATCTATTACTCTTGATGGAAAGACTAACAATGATGATGTTTACTTTGTTGATGGATTGAGACATAATCTACTAAGTGTTGGACAATTGGCTGATAAGGGTTATCAAGATTGGTTTGCTAAGAAAACTTGTGTGATAAAAGATAAAGATGGAAATCTGATTGGAAAAGGATCTAGAACTGGAGGTAATGTATTTCAGTTGAATCCTACTGAGATGCCATGTTTGATAACTAGGATTGATGATAGTTGGTTATGGCATAAAAGGTTTTGTCATATAAACTTTTATAATATTGTCAAGGTGAGCACTACACTTGCGGTAAGAGATTTACTTAGAATTATGAAACCTACTAACATGATTTGCAAAGAATGTATGATGGCAAAGCAGAAAAGGAGTTCATTTCCCAACAAGAAGTTCACATTGACAGAGAAGCTGGAGATTGTTCATATAGACTTGAGTGGTCCTACTAGGACTAGAGGATTCTACAGAGAAAGGTATTTTATGATTCTTGTTGATAAATTTACAAGGATGATGTGGATTGCATTTTTGAAAGAAAAATCTGAAGCATTTGATAAATTTAAGATCATGAAAAACAAAATTGAGAATGAATCTGGAATGAAGATTAAGTGTCTAAGATCTGATAGAGGTGGTGAATTTACATCTAGAGAGTTTAACACCTTTTGTGAAATGAATGGTATTAAGAGACAACTTTCAGCCCCTAGAACACCAGAACAAAATGGTATTGCAGAAAGAAGGAATAGGTCAATAACTGAAGCAGCAAGAGCTATGTTGTTTGAAAATGATTTGGATAAGACTTTTTGGAGAGAAGTAGTGAACACAAAAATATACACTATGAACAGAGTACAAATCAGAGCAGATACAAACAAGACACCTTATGAATTATGGTTTGGACATGCACCCTCAGTTAAGTATTTTAAAATTTTTGGAAGTAAATGTTATATAAAGAGAGATGATGATATAGGAAAATTTGATCCTAGAGGTGATGAAGGAATATTTCTTGGATATTCTTTAAAAAGAAAAGCATATAGATGTTATAACAAAAAACTAAGACTATTGTTGAAAGTGCAAATGTAAAAGTTGATGAGAAGTTTAAAATTTAGGAAAGAATGTTTGATTACAAATCTGATGGAGAAGCACAACCTCAGCCTAACATTGAAAATGAAGAATTATTTTTTGAAGCTAACAGTGATTTGCAGAATGAAAGTCATACTGAAGAAAAAAGATAAGAAAATAGAGAAGAAAATAGAGAAGAAAGCAGAGAAGAATCTATAGTTGGAACAAGATCAGTAACTATGACACCTAACAGGTATATTTCAAGACATCACCCTATTGAGCAAGTTATTGGAAGTTTAGACAGAGGAGTTTTGACTTGAAATAAGGTACATTTATGTTTGATTTCTCAAATTGAACCTAAGACTACTAATGAAGCTTGTGAAGATGAACATTGGAATAATGCTCTGAAAGAAGAACTAAAGTAGATTGAAAAAAATAAGACATGGGAATTGGTCCCTAGACCTAAAGATAAGAATGTGATTGGTACAAAGTGGGTATTCAAAAATAATATGAATGAACAAGGAGAAGTGATAAGAAACAAAGCAAGATTGGTATGTAAAGGATATTCACAACAAGAAGGAATTGACTATGAAGAAACTTTTGCACCTGTGGCTAGACTTGAAGTAGTGAGAATGTTTCCAGCATATGCAGCTTACAAGAAATTCAAAGTGTATCAAATGGATGTGAAATCAACATTTTTAAATGGTGAATTGGAAGAAGTCTACATTGAGCAACCTGAAGGTTTTCCTTTGACACAAGAAGGAGATATGGTATGTAAGTTAAAGAAAGCTTTATATGGATTAAAAAAAGCACCTAGAACCTGGTATGCAAGATTGGATAAGTATTTATTAAAATTGGGATTTATAAAAGGAATAGCAAATAGTAACTTATACACAAAAGAAATTCAGAATGGTTTGTTGGTTATAGTTATATTTGTTGATGATATTATCTTTGGAGGAGAAGATGAAGCTAGTGACAAATTTGCAGATGAAATGAAGACTGAATTTGAGATGAGCATGATTGGAGAAATGAAATATTTTTTGGGATTACAGATAATACAAAGCAAGGAAGGTATATTTGTAAGTCAGACTAAGTATTTGAATGACTTATTGAAAATATTTGGAATGGAAGATTCTAAACCTGTTGGAACACCTATGGTAACTAGACATAAGTTATCTAGCAAAGATGAGACACCAACAGTTGAGCAGAAAAAGTACAGATCTATGATTGGAGGATTACAGTACTTGACACATACAAGACCTCATATAGCACATTCAGTTGGGATTGTAGAAAGATTTCAAGTAGAACCTAGAGAATCACATTATGCAGTAGTAAAGAGGATACTGAGATATCTGAAAGGAACAATGGATTATGGATTATGGTATGAGAATTCTAATGATTTTACTTTATGTGCCTATACTGATGTAGATTAGGGAGGCAGCGTTGATGACAAGAAAAGAACCAATGGTGGAGCCTTTTTTCTTGGAAGAAAATTGGTCTCTTGGTTAAGTAAGATGCATAATTGTACTTCACAAAGTACAGCAGAAGCAGAATATGTTGCAGCAGCAAATAATTGTAATCAGATTATTTGGATGAAGCAGATGTTGAAGGATATTGGAATAAAGTTTGATCAGCCTGGTGTTATACATTGTGATAACACCAGTATAGTGAGTATGTCAAAAAATCCTATTTTACATTCTAAGACTAAACATATTGAGATCAAGTATCATGTTGTAAGAGAGAAAGTTGCAGAAAAAGAAGTAAGATTGGAGTACATAAGCACAAAGGAACATATAGCAGATATATTTACAAAACCTTTACCTAAGGATACATTTGTGTATCTAAGAGGTATGCTTGGGGTTATGCCCCAACCTATTTTTGAGAATTGATGCAGATGATTGCATTCATCCAGTGGTATATGAGCCCTATCTTTCTTCTGGATTGGATGTTGGAACTTCCTCTATGGGGGAGTTTATGAGTTGAGTCATGAGGACTCTTGTTATTGTATTTTTTTGAAAAGTATCTTTTGACATTAAGTTGTTGTTGACTTAGTGATGGAATTTCTATCATTCATGTCAATGGGGGAGAGATATACATGAAAAACATTGTGGATTGTATGAGAGAGCTGAATAGGAAAATGAAGCAAGATTTAATTTGATATTTTGCAGTGATGTTGCAGTATTGGATTTTTGGAGCATTGGATGTTTTTCATTTATGTTTCCATCAATGCCAATGGGGGAGATTGTTAGAAATGAATGAAAAGTATTTTGGTAGTCATTCTATAGCAGTTGTTGTTGCATTCATGACTTGGATTGTCATTGATGTCAACACAGTGATATTCTGGATATTAGCAGGAAAGCAAGTACAATTTTGTTTTGTGCACATGTTGTATTGTAGATTGGCTTTTGCACAGTTGATGGTATGTTCTTTGATGTGTTATTAACCTATGGTTAATAGCACAAAAAGAAATTCATTCATTTATGAGAGTTATGAGCATTTTGGTGAAAGTAGTGTTTAGACAGTGTTTCTGTGAAGCGATTTTCAGAAATCGGAGGATATCTCTTAGCTGGGATGGAATCTGATTTTGTGCAGTTAAAGGGATGTTGGAGACTCATTAATGATGACATGGTTCATAGTGCAAACTTTCAAGATATGTTTGGAGAAAGTTACAGTATCTAGAAGCTGACAATTTTATGTGAAATTTTGTGTGTAGCATGTAGAATTTATTATTTTGTAATTGAGGACCGAATCATTTGTAATTATTTGACTTTGGTATATAAGAAGGAATTTTTTCCTTGTTTCAATATGTACTATGAAGGTTGAGATGCGAATATATGCATGAAGTGAAGAGAAGAGCTAATTCAGTGATGAAGGAAGACTTGTGAGTATAGAGATCTGGAATTGTGATCTTGTGTAGCAGAGAGTGTGGTTTTGGAAAAGTGTGAAGGAGGTAATATATTTCATATTATTCAGTTGAATAATTCTAAGATCTTTTGGATTGTGGGTTCAGAGATCTTTCCTTGAAGCTGTTTGGGTAGTGGGTCCTTCTGTCTTCCATAAACTCTTAACTGGGTTAGAATCTTTTAACAGGGATTCAAAATCTCCTAACAATGATTTATATGTACTGAATGTATTTCATGAGACTCCTAACAGGGTCCATCCTCTAACAAGGAACTTTCATATTAGTGCATCATTTTGTGGGCATCATTCCCACTGGGGTTTACTCTTTTCAAGAGGTTCCCTAGTCAACATATCTTGTGTTATTGTGCAATTGTGTATGGTTATCTTTCTATGGTTGATTAGTACATTAATTATATTGTTTAAAGTAGTTGAATGGTTAAATTATCAGATAACTAATTCACCCCCCCCCCTCTCAGTTATCTTGGGGATCTTTAATTTCTAACAAGTAAATAGGCCCTATGAACACTATTCATGGCTCTTGAGAGAGTGAGTTTCCAATGAAACTCTTCTCAACAAAGGAACCCTTGTAGGTAGGGAGGATACTGAGGGAGTCTCACTTTCCACTAGATCTGTGTGTCTTCAACTTTTGATCGATGCATTCTCTCTCTGGAGAGGTTGATAGATCATAAGGGGTTGACGTCATAGATATTTGTGAGATAATCTTGGTCTTAGCATGTTAGATTAATCTATCTTCTTTTTTTGGGTTAAAAGTGAAAAGGCTAGGGGATTATGCTCTACTTCCTTTTTAGATAGTACCAAAAACCCAAATCCTTGAATCTGGAACCAGTCTCCATGTGGTATATCTTGTGAGTCACCTTTAGAGAGGGTTAACCATAGTGGACATTCCCTTAATTGGGTCAACCACATTGACGGAACCTCAAGTGGTAATAGCCATTTTCACCATGGTAGTGACAACCGCTATATAAATGTCCTATTGGAAGAAATCTCCACAAGTGTGGTCTCTTGTTGGGCTGTCAGATCTCCCTAGCAGATCCTGAAGATTAAGTTCTCAGACTATGTCAAAACCTCGATGCACCTAGATTGGAGTTTTCCCTCTTGGATCATAAAAGTTGCAGAGTCAAACCATTACTAAAAACCCTAGTGAGGCCAAATTTTCATTTTCTAGGAATATGTGCGTTAATTCAAAACTTTTTAGAACATACACAATTAGCACTTCTAAGGATTAGCACAAATAAGTCACTTGATTGTTCATCCACAAGGTTGCCTTTTCCCTTGTTCATTATTTTTAGACATGCTTGAAATCACTCGCTTGTTGTTTTGAGTGCTTGCTTATCTATTTGGTTACTAAAAATGAACAAATCTGTTACAATCCTCAAATTTGGACATTGAAATTTGCAAACAATCTGAAATTGAAAACCCAAAATTTGTAAAAAATTGAAGTAAAACACCTTTTGGATTCAAGAGTCATTTTGTAATGTCAAAAAGTCATATGACTTTTGGCTATTGTCATTTCAGGACCCCTAGATTGTCATATGGTATTAGGTAGATTGTCGTATGAGTTTTATTGCGAGTCAATTTCAAAAAGTCAAAATTCCTGCTATCAACTGTCGTGCGAGTTTTGCAATAATCGTATGAGTTTTTCAATTGTCATTTCATGCTATACCCACTGTCGTACGATCCTACAAAGAGTCATTTGAGAAATTTCAAAATGTTGTCAAAACTATCAGAGACCCAGTTGTTCCAGCCTATTTCCAGAATTTGTCAAACAAATCATTGTGTCAGGAATAGAATAGCAAATACTGAGAATCCAATCATTTTCCTAAAGTGGCCTTTTGAATCTGATTTAGCCTTCTGTGTAATCAATTTGAGTCTTTATCATCTTGTGTCAAAACCTTGTCATAACTATCAATATTTAATCAACCATCAAAATGACTAAGTGTTGTGAACTCATGTCCGCTATCTTTTGGGAATCTACCCATACATCCAGGGCATAGTATCCCTCATCTAAGTCAAATCTATGCTTCAATCAATCAAACCTTGACAAGGTTGCATCATCTGATCATCTTGATTCAATTCCTTCTTTAGTTGCCTTCATCATATTCTTTCGATTCACCCAAGGTTAATGGTGGAAACTAGAGCTTCCTCACACAAGAAATCTAGGGAAATATCTCATACTTTACCTTTGACTCACATAGGTCCAACTTTTGAGCAACTCTTCAATTCTAGTCTTTATGAAGATGATGGTGCTGGTAACCTTTGATTAAAAACTATTTACATTCCTCCTTCATCAACTCACAGAGGTACCCAACAAACTCCACATCAATCTATCCTAGGTAGAACTCCTACCATATCTCAAGAAGGGACAAACTTGGGCTCTCAAAGAGCTCACTCTCAACATGGTGTAGGTCAGGAACCCACACTTGAAGAAATTTCTCAATATCAAAATGATGATAACTTCGAATGAATGATGAAGCATTTCTTGAAAGAAGACAGAGAGGCATACTTTTTGCAATTAGCTCATCAAGGAGCTAAACTTCCTCCCAACTTTAATCTTGAAGATATCATTACACATGAGGAAGAAACTCCACTCACAGCTATGATGAAATAGATGCATGCCATGCAAATCAAGCTTAATAACCTTGAGAAAGAAAAGGAACCCAAGGATTTCTCCATGGAGGCCCTATGTCCTTTTCCATTTGACAAAGACTTGTACATGCCACCATTCCCAAAAAGAGTGGAGATGCCTAAGTATGATAAGTATGATGGACACTCGGATCCCCAAGATCATGTCAGAGAATTTTGTACACAATCTAAGGAGTTCATGCACAAACTAACCTATCTGATGCATCTCTTCTCTTGATCTCTAGGGGGAGCAGCCATTCATTGGTTCTCTAGATTGGCTTCTATCAAAACTTTCGAGGAGTTGATCAAATTGTTCTATCAGCAATACTCCTACAACATTCAACATCTAGTCACCATGATTGATATCTGTAATCTCAAGCAATATCCAGGAGAACCATTCCTAACATTTCTCAAGAGATGGAGGAAGAAATTCTCTCTATATGGTACACCTATTCTAGAAATCAAGAAACAAGAAATCTTCATCAATAATCTTGTCCCAGAGATCAATTATCCTTTACAAATGCAAGATCATATATCTTTTGATAAAATGGTTGACAATGCAATCAAGATTGAAAAAGTACTTGTGAAAAAAGAAGAGATCACACTTCAAAAGGACAAGTACGAATCAGGATCCAGTTCTAAAGACAAGAATAAAAATTGGAACAAGAATAAAGACATTCTCACAGATGGTGTTTTTGATACTATCTATGCCCCATCAAAGGCACCAGCTTTCAATCTAACTATTGGTACCCAAGCCATAAAAGCTTTAGAACAAAAGGTGCCTGAATCATCTCAAAAGAAGCCAGAATATAAAAAGTGGTCCTCTGATAATAAATGAATGTTCACACCTCTTGGAGAATCTTTAGAATCAGCTATGAGAACTCTACTGGCCAATAAAATCATCTCTTTTCCTGATATTCGACCACTTGATTCTGAGCCTAAACCAAAATGGTGGATAGAGAACAAATTCTATGATTTCCATCAGGGTAAAGGTCACAAAACTAATAACTTCTTACGCTTGAAACATACTATCCAAGATCTGATTGATAAGGGAGATATCACCATTGGCAATCATAAGAGAAATAATGATCATACAACCTTCATAGAACCATTTCCAAAACATGGTCAAGAAGTCTCATCTTCTCAACCTAATATGGGGACAAAGGTCAATTATGCTTACCCTGGAAATAATGTTGTTATCAATATGGTTGAACCTTGTCTCTCTAAACATTGCAATGTCATCACAATTGTATGAAGAGATAGAGATCATTCTTCAGCTAAAACAATTACTCAATCACAAGCTCAGGCACATCTAAATAGACAAATCCCAGATTCACCAAAAGTCCCTAAGATGCCCTTCAATCTTTCTTCCGCTTCCAAACAAAAGGTTGTTTCTAAATGTTCCAATCCTAAAGATACGAGGCCAACATCTTATAGCATTATTCAACAACTCCAACACACTAATGCAAAAATCTCCATGTTTGAGTTGCTTCGAATATCTCTAGCTCATAGAGCCATTCTAGACAAAGCTTTTCTTGAATCCAATGTTCCTGATGACCTTGATTTAGACAGGTTCCAGACTATGGTTGGACATCTTACATCTCCATAGTATATATCCTTTTTAGAGGAAGATGAAAAATCCTTGAGTCACCCACATAACTAGCCCTTGCATATAGAAGTCTTGATCCAGAACTGTAGGGTCAAACATGTGTTGATAGATGGAGGCGTTGGCCTAAACATTTGTTCTTACAGCTTGATCACACAATTGGGATTTTCAGAATTGGCTATTGATCCTAGAAAGAAAATAACTATCAAAGCCTATGATGAACAAGAAAGATCTCTAAAGGCACCATTGTCTTACCTATTAGAGCAAGTCTAGTTATCATAGATACTATATGTCAAGTCCTTGATCTACCTTTGGCTTACAACATTCTTCTAGGGAGACCATGGATACATGAGATGAAAGCTATTCCTTCTACATTTCACCAATTCTTGAAATTTCCTTATGAAGGAGTAGAGGTCACTATTCCATTAGACATATCCACCACTTGCAATACATTGAAGGAAAGTGCAGATAAGCTTGTGCCTAATAATAGAGAATCTTCCATTGAACCAACTAAAGAAGCATCCACATCTAAAATGGAAGATCTTGCAAAAGAGGTTAATATCAAAGAAAATGGTATGGGAGAATATACTATGGAGCCAGTCTTATCTTTGACATCTCTCCCTGTCTCACCTAAGTCTTATGGAAAATCTTTGAAACAATCCAAACCAGATTCTAAAGAACCTCTTGAGGCATATAAAAAGAATTTTGTAGTAGAGAAAGTCTCCAAGCAAGAATTTGAAGAGGATGAAGCTGTGCTCGCATGGCTATACAAAGATGAATTTGAATCCCATGATATTCAAACTAGTAACTCAGTGGTACCAAAAGATCCTTCTAAGTCCTATGGCCCAGGAGATAAGTTAATAGCTAAGATGGGATATTCAAGTAAAGGACCTTTAGGAGTCAGAGGAAAAGGTCTTGAGGTACCTCTCCCACATACTGGTAGAGCAAACAAAGACAAGGTTGGCTTAGGATTTAAAAAGAAACCCTTTTGCCTCAAAGGTAATTATTCTCATGTCATAGAGAAGATCGCACTAGGAGAACCTCTTCTTAAGAAAGAAGAAACAGAACCATCAGATAGTGATTTAGACAGCTCAGAACTCATCCCCGATGAAAAATTTCCTAAAGAGATCAAAGACCTTTTTGATGATAAAGATGATCCAATCAAAAGAATTAATGTAGTAGAAACACAAGAACCTACTATCAATCAAGTGATAGTTGCAACACAAGAACCAGCTAATCTTGAAAACAATCAAGAAGATGAAGGTGGTAGTCATTCTGAGATAGATTCTCATGAGTATGAATTCAAATTGAAATCTGAGGGTAACCCTTCTTGGGGTATTCATCCTAACTTTACTCATGTTCTTAGATTTCATAGAGGCATAGATGAAGAATCTAATGAATATGAATGGGAAGCCATTCCAAAAGAAGATGAGCTTTTTATAGAGAAACATGTTGACGTTATTCACCAATATGCACCTGAACCCAACATAAGTCTAAAGAGAAATGAGGAACCTATCAAGTCTGATCCACCTATGGCTGAATTGGACTCCCACAATGACATAGAGCCTATTCAAAAATTGAATGTCTTAAGTTGTAATATCACCTTTGACCTCAAGCATCAGGTTAGGACCAATGATGATAGATCCATATCCATAAACACTATCTCCCAATCTTTCCCCACTTTGACTATCCAATATCCAAAACTTATCGATCAAACCTCCACAAATCTGAGCCATGGTATTTATACCTTCCCAAATAACTATGCCCTTGCTTGTTACCTCAATGTAGTTGAGCCTATGAGTACTTCCATCAGTGAATTAAGTGTTAGCATGACGGAGTTGGACATCAAATATCTTAGTCAGAAAAATTAGAATAAAAGGAAAAAGAAAAAGAGTTCTGAGGGTGAAAACCACTTTGTGGCAGTCTCAAAACCTACAAAAGTAAAAATAAAAGATGTATCCGAAGGTGAAAACCTCTCTGAGGCACCTAAGGATGAGATATTTGATGTCCTTCTGAGTCATTTATAGGACAAATGTCCAATTCTAATTGAGCCCACTCAATCTATCAATTTGGGAACAACAGAGGAACCACAATTGATCCATGTAGCTAATCTTTATCAAAAGAAGAGAAGCAAAAATTTACAACATTCCTAACAGAGAAGAAGATCAAATTTGCATGGAAATATTTAGATATGCCAGGAGTGGATCCTAATCTTATAATGCATCATTTATCTATAGCTCCAAATGTCAAACCTATCAAGCAAAAATCAAGAAAGATGCATCCCCATGTTGCACTCTTGGTAAAAGCTGAATTAGAGAAGCTCCTGAAAGCTGGATTCATCTGAGTTATTGACTATGCCAAGTGGATCTCTACTATTGTACCTATTTCAAAAATAGATAAATCAATCAGAGTGTGCACAGACTTTAGAGATGTGAATAGAGCATACCCTAAGGATGATTTTCCACTACCTAACATTGATATGATAGTGGACATGCCTGCGGGCTTTGAGATGTATTCTCTAATGGATGGTTTTTCTAGATATAATCAAATAAAAATTGCTCCAGAGGATCAAGAGAAAATTGCTTTTACATGTGCATGGGGCACCTTATGTTCGAATGTCATGCCATTTGGGCTTAAAAATGCTGGTGCTACATATCAAAGAGCCATGACATCTATTTTTCATGACATGATGCATAGGACTATGGAGGATTATGTTGATGATACTTTAGCAAAATCTATGCTTAGGGTTGCACATCAAGATGACTTGAGCAAGATACTAGATAGAATGGAGAAATTTAGTCTCAGACTAAATCCTAAGAAGTGTGCTTTTGGTGTCACTTCTGGAAAGCTCTTAGGATACATAGTTTCAAAGAAGGGCATTGAAGTTGATCCAGCTAAAGTAAAGGCTATAATGGAAATGCAACCTCCAAAGAATATTAGTCAATTGAGGACATTACAAGGAAGAGTTCAATCTATTAGAAGATTCATATCACAGCTAGCAGATATATCACAACCTTTTACAAAAACATTACATAAAGGTGTGACCTTTGCATGGAATGAAGAATGTGAGAACAACTTTAAGCATATCAAGAAGTATTTATCAAATCCTCCTATCTTGATGCCTCCTATTCATGGGAAGCCTTTGATCTTATATGTCTCCGCTATAGATACATCACTAGGGGCATTGCTAGCACAACATGATGAGAACAAAAAGGATAGAGCTATATACTATATCAATAGAACATTGGTTGCATATGAGAAAAACTATTCAATGATTGAGAAATCTTGTCTAGCTGTGATCTTTGCATCATAGAAACTGAGACACTACATGTTAGCTCATACCACACAATTGGTAGCTAAGATTGATCCACTCAAGTACCTACTAAGCAAAGCTTCCCTCACAGGTAGATTAGCTAAATGGGTTATGCTCTTAAGTGAATTTGACATTAAATATGTGGAAAGAAAGGCTATCAAAGGATAGGCTATTGCTAATCAATTAGCAGATGCACCTATGATTGATGATACACCAATGCAAATGGAATTTCTAGATTCCTCTATCATGACTCTTTCTTCTAGAGAATGGTAATTATTCTTTGATGGCTCCTATACATAGAATGGATCAGGAGCAAGCATATTGTTCATAAATCCTCAAGGATACTCAATCCCAAAAGCATTCGGATTAAAGTTCCCTTGCACAAACAATATTGTTGAATATGAAGCCCTTTTGAATGGTATGAAAATAGCGATTGAATGGAGGGTAATAGAACTAAAAATTCATGGAGACTCACAACTTGTTATCCATCAAGTCAATGATGTGTACCAAACTAAAGATGAAAAGCTCATTCCTTACAAGAGAATGGTAGATGATCTAAAGAAGTATTTCCTATCTATCACATTTGAGAAAATTCCTAGAACAGAGAATAAGGTTGCCGATGCAATGGCAATGCTATCTACTTTATTACAGTAGCCTGAACATGAGCTACACTACAAGTTCCTGGTGGAAGTACTATCTTATCCTACATATGACTCTCCTGAAACCCGCATGATCTGCACTATTTTTGGTCATGATTCATCCAGATACAAAAACCTATTTTCCTATCTCTGAGACCAAATCATTCCTGATACCTTCAACCACCATGAAAAGATATACCTTATCCATAATGCCTCCTGATATGTCATCATTGGTCACGATCTATACAAACGAGGTCTAGATGGTATGCTACTTAGATGTATAGAATGGGAAGAGTCTCAACATGCATTAGAGGAAGTCCATGATGGTATTTGTTGGTGACACTCGAACGGTTTAACACTAGCTCAAAAAATTATTAGGGTTGGGTACTATTGGCTTGAGATGGAGAAAGAGGCTATCAAAGTTTCTAATAATTGTCAAAAATGCCAAGTGTGTGGCAACTTAATTCATGCTCTAGGGCGAGATCTAATTCCGTTTACTACACAATGGCCTTTTCACCATTGGGCATTTGACCTTATAGGAGCTATACATCCTCATTCTTTGAATGGACACACCCATATAATCATAGCTATAGATTATTTTACAAAATGGGTAGAAGCAATCCCTTTGACATAATCAACCGGAAAACAAATATCTATGTTCATATTGAACTATATCATATGCAAATATGGGATACCTCATTCCATAATCATAGATAACGGTGGACAATTCAAGAACAAAGACCTAGATGATCTATGTACCAAATTCAAGATCACACAACATTGGTCTTCTATCTACTATCCTCAAGGGAATGGACAAGTAGAGGCTTCAAACAAGAATCTATTGAAAATCTTGCATAGTACAGTTAATAAAATAGGAAGAGACTAGCATCTCATGATCAATCTAGCTCTCTGGACCTACAGAACAAGTATCAGAACACCTACTGGGGCTACACCTTTCACTTTAGTTTATGGGTCTGAAGCAGTACTACCTATTGAGGTTGAAATCCCATCACTAAGAATCATAATGCATGGTCTAGTAACTGATGATGACTACAGAGTGTCTAGGTTGAAATAACTTGAACTACTAGATGACCGCAGACAAGCAGCATATGACCATCTCAGAGTGTATCAGAAAAGAATGTCTAGAGGCTACAACAAGAAAGTCAAACATAAAGAATTTCAGGTTGGTGATCTAGTCTTGAGAGAGAATCCTAAAAATCAATCACATCAAGAACGCAAGGGGAAGTTTGAACCCAATTGGTTGGGTCCCTTTGTAATCACTGCTACTTTTGGCTCTAGTTCCTATCAACTCTCAATGACTAAAGGAGAACAGCTCTAAGAACCAATCAACATTCTCCATCTAAAGAAATTCTATGCCTAAGGCATTCAGTGTATGGTAAAATGTCCTGAAAAATCATAAAAATTAGAAAAAGTCCTGAAAAAATAAACATCTTGGTGAAAACCTAGCAATAGGCACCTTGATGATTCACAAAAAAAGTAAAAAATATCAAAAGTACAAAAAAATTGAAAAAATGAAAAATAAAAAAAAATGAGAAAAAGAAAAAGTGCCTTGGTGAAAACCTGGAAACAGGCGCCTTGGTAGCAAAAATAGAATCTCTACCAAGATGGTGAAAACCTAGAAAATGGGTGCAACTTGTTTCAAAATGCTCCATCTATCAGTGCAATCTTGGTCTTTCCCAGTTTTCAGTCTTTCTTTAGTTTGTACATATCTCCTAGTTGGTTTTTCAATAAGTCAATTTGTACACCAATCAGCTTATGCGTCTGTATCCTATCAATGTTCAAACTTGGGGCCAATCAATGTCATGTCCTATGGCCTCCAACGTATCTTAGACGTATCATATCCAGTCAGAGTCCTTTGAAGCTTCATTCGAGTCAGTTAGTCAGTATTGTCTCCAAAAAGGATTTTGCATCTACAACAACACAATCAAACATCAAAACAAACTAAAAACAATCTGTGCTTTTTACGTGCTTTTATCTCCTTGTATGCTTATTGATTCACATTGAGATTTTTGCATATTGTGTCCCTTCGAGCTCTTCGATGATGTCCTTTATAGGATTTAGAGAGTGATGACTGGGGGCATAATCTTTTCTTTGTTTTCTTCTTGTATGTGAAAATCTAACAACTTTGGAAATTCTGGATTGAAATGGTGTCTGAGTATAAGAGCCTCTATCTCAAATTGGATGGCCATGTGTACCTTGACAATTGATACCCAGAAAATTCACTACGGGTAATTCACACTGGACTTAGAATGATCCCTTGACTATTTGATATGTTTGTACTGCAAGGTGTATTCGGGTCATCATGACGCTTATGTTTTGATGCTTATACAAATTGCTATATCAAAATGGACATGATATTTAGGTCATCCTGGCGTTTATGCCTTGGTGCTTATATCTAATCTGACATTCTGAAAATGAAATCAATATTCATATATCCATGGTTTCCTAATCAGTGGGTGTTGTATTGATTCCTGTGCATACAAATTGATATTCATATGTCTATGGTTTCATAACTAGTGGGCATTGTATTGATTTATCCGGTTACCTAAAAATTCAATGATGAGAATAACCGACACATGATCAGTGACTAGGTCCTAGGTCTTAAGTTGCATTTCATATTGCATGTTTCTTTGCATTTTGCATCTTGCATGATCTCACAATGGTTAAACGAACTTCAATGCTTAAACAATTATTCAAATATCTCTTCAAATCTAACAAGAGTTGAATCTTACATGAAGGTCCATCCAACGAAATAGCAAGTAGAATCCTTTTTCAGGATCAAAATCAAAATTTGAGATCATTCATATTATTAACTACTTACCTAATCGACCTTCAATCACCACAGGAATCCAAAATTCAACTTAACTGATTATCTTACATCAAACTATCAAAATTTCAACTTGGTTAACCAAGGTCAACTCATGGTTTCACCTAGTCAAACTTGGTCTCCAACACCTCTAAACGATGCAGAATGCATTCTCGGATGTGTATAACCACTTCCCAATTCAATTAACATGCTTCTAAACCATTCAACACTGACTTTTCTTGTCAGGTTTCAATTTTAATCCCGAAGGGGGCATGGTATTGCACATCATTCAAAGTCTGTAATCATATCTTTATGGCAATCATATCTTTCCTCAGTAATCGAGAAAATAACCACGTCTAGTTGTTGATTCATCAAAAAGACCTCATCACTTGGGGCAAATCAATCATCACTCAGGGCATATCAGATTCATCAAGATACATATCAATCTGGTATTCTCTTAATCTTGTAAATTGTATCAATTTTTGTAACTATCGGTTCAATTGTGTTATTTCCTTGGTTCTTCAGAAACTGAAGGGTTCGGATGTGATACCAATGTGATTCAATATAAGGACAATCAGGTCTAGAATCAGTCACTCACTTCTTCACAATCATAAGGTTTAGAATCAGGCATTTTGACACTTTTTCACAATCATCGTTTCATTTGTTGTTATAGTTAACATTATCTTTGGTCATTCAGGACCTATTATCTTCATATCAACTTCAATCAGTTTCTGCTTCATAGCAATATCAATTTCAAACATCAGTTTCAACATCATACACAGACTGTCTTTGAACCACTGCACTTCGCACAACAATTTGAAGAGGGGCAACATGTAATACCCAAAAAATGGGCTATAGGTTCATTAACCTCCTACATCATCAAATCATAAATTCTGCATCAGGGAATATTCCTAGTAATATTCCTAATTATCCTAATTATCTTTAATATAATGATTATTTGGTGATAAATCCAATTTATCCTAAAGTTTGATTAATTGAATATTCTCAATATTTAATTAATTAGATTTAATTCTGCCACTTAATTATTTAATTGAAGTTAATTATATTTATTCCTAAATTGTATTATTTAATTTTGACAATAAATCCAAAATCCTATGAATAATTGATTAAATTCTTATTTAATTAATTAAAGCAAGTTGTCAATTTTTAATAATATTATTTTTGAATAAAAGTTTGAAAAATGATTGATTAACCCATAAATCAATTATTTTATTTTTCAAAATCAGTTAAGTTGGAAATAAATCACTTTATTATTAAATCAATTCATAAATAAAATATGCACAATCAGAAAAGTAGACAACTATCAATTATCAATTAAATCTAAACTCTATTTTGAGTTGAACTCTGCTTTTGCATATTTTTGCGAGTTAATTATCCTTTATTTAAAAATAACTCAAAAATCAACCTGAGTTATTTGAGTGATTTATGGCTTTCTTTCATGCATCCTCAAAGCCCTAGATTTCTATAAATTAAGGCTCCAGCTCTTCACAAATCCATCCATCCATGAATTGCACGCTCACACTGTCGAATTGGAGACTGAAGAATCAATCTTGAGAATTCAAATTGTTGTGAGATTTTCATTTGTTATTGCATGGTTTTCATATCAATTCTTAGCTTAGTTTGCATATAAATTTTTCATATCATTGTTAGCATAGATTCATATCAAGTTTTTATCATATTATTGCATAGAAAAACCAAAAAAATAAATTAATTGTATTCATTTCATATCTAGATTTTGCTTTCAAATCCTTCATTTAGGTGTCATCAAGGTCACTGATCTTGGTATAATCTGATAATACATACTCACATCTACTAGAAGGCAGTAAATGGCCTGGTTAGTTTAGTTTCAATTATTGCACAATTTTGATTTCAACTAACCTCTAATGTTTTACTGAAGTGTTGTGTCTACAGATCAGGTACAAAATTCACACACACACTTTTCACCTTCGATTATGATTTCTAGTGACTTGATCAAGTTTATCAATTTGTTGTTCTCCTCTACCTGATTTTGATTTCGATTCCGAGGGGGTAGTACCTATCAGCTTCAATCTTTGATTCAGCTTATCAATCAACTCAGCTTGAGATTCTTATCTCTTATCTCCGACTTGACAATTACTTATATACAATGGTGATTGGCCTTGTCTTTCATCTTATGCTTATGCTTGTCCTAATATGTTCCCATCCGTCGAACACATATCTGGATTGTTTTGTAATCCTAAATCGATCTCACATTTCAATTCTATTCTTTTACTGCATGTGATCCCAAATCGATCTCACATTAGTCAAAGAGGGGAAAATGTATGCACCCTAAAATGGTCACCTAGACTTTGGGCCCCCATTCAACAATTTATCAAATCCTTGAATCAATATTTTCAAAAATCAGCATTTTATCAAATATATCAATTTCCTTGATCAAATCCTAATTCTATCATTTTCGATTATTTTCCTTGGGCTAACCATTTTATCCTAAATTCTTTATTTATTTAAAAGGAATTTCCTCATCTTTTAATAAATAAAAAGCCCCCACTTTTCCTCTTATCCTAAGTTGCACAAATAAAGCATTAGTCTTATTTTATAAAAAGAAGAAAAGCACTTTTTGTCTCATATGGACACAAAAGTCAACTCTTATTTTCTCATTGGAGGATATTTGTGCACATGAATTGCTCCTATTTTAATCTCCACCCTTGATTAAATCTTTTGCCTCTTAATCTCCATGGTCCATTCTTTCTCATTTCTTATAAAAGGAGAGTTCTCTTCTCATTTTGGTATCCATCTTTTGAATACTAACCTTATGTTGTAGGATTTCTTGGAGACTTTGGAGCTTTTGGAGATCATTTCTTGCATTCTAGTTTATTTCTTGCATCATAGCTTTCATGGCATCTAGCTTAGTTTCCTTTATGCTTTAGATTAGCTCACATAGCTTAATTAGCAAGGATTTGTAATACTTTCCTTTCATAGCTTAACTTGCATTTTCATTCTTAGCATAGCTTGCATTGCATTGCATTCTCATTGTTGATTCTTGAGGATATTGGCATTCTTTCCCTTGTCTCTTTGAATCTCCCATTGTGTGGTTTACTAGCAAGGTTGCATGCTTCAATAGCTCTAGCTGAGAGCAATATTCAAAACAATCTTGTGACTCCATGCCTAGGGAGCTCTAGGCTTCTTTCTCAAGTTTTTCCATTCATGGATTCCCTTGGAAGTAATGACTTAGAGAGGTGCACTATTTAGTGTGTACACAAACAACATAAAACCAAGAAAACTCAAGAAAGGGATCCACAAATCCATGTCAACTAGACAAATCTGGGTAGGGTAGTCAAACTGATACTTGTCCAATCCTAGGAAAAATGGGCTTAGGTTAGGGTTTTGGACCTATTTTATCTCCCCTCTCTTACCATTTTTGATATTGTTATAGGGCATGCTCATCCTGACAATTCAGGGAAGTCGATGCCCAGTACCTACAAACTTGCATACAAAACCCACATATACATACATATCTAAATATATAATAGAAAATGGTGGGGATCGGCCGATCATGTGGATCTTGCAAGCAAGTAACTATGACTCCATCCCTCAACCACATCAAGCACATCAAAAAAACATATAATACAAACACATCAACCACACACATGCAAATATGAGGTTAGTAAAATCATAAGCATCAATGATTTCCTAACATATAATCTATCATTCTAAAATAATCATAACATTTAAATAATCAAACTAGGGGTGGGGTACTACAGTAACGCCCAATCACCAGGTTGTAAAGTACGAGGTCAGATGAAACAATCATGCCACTATTTGTGTTGTTGTTGTACCAATTTTGCATGATAAAGAGCTTCTTAGTGCATTTCATCAAGGGAATGAATTTGATCCAGGCATGCCTTCTGAGTCTCACTAAGACTCATCCAAAGTTGGATAGTAGTACAAAGAGTCTTAATGTCAAACTCGATAGGTAGGACAACTTTCTTTCCATAAATGAGCTCATATGGAGTGAGCCCAGTGGTAGTCTTCCATGTAGTATAGTAGGCCCAAAAATATTAAAAAATTCAACCATCCCAATCACGTTTGTGCAAGGCTATTATCTTCATTTTAATTTTCTCCAATTCCCTATTAGTCACCTCTACTTGGCCATTGGCTTGTGAATGATATGGGGAGGAATTACGACACTTGATTTCATATTCTTGGACCAAGGAATTGATCAAATTGAAGGTGAATTGGGCCCCTTGATCAATAAAAATCTCATGTGGCACACCATACCTGGTAATAATTTTTGAATACAAAATGTTAGAAACCTTCATGTCTCTAGCATGTTTCAATGCTACCACTTCTACCCATTTGGTAGCATAATATGTACAAACTA
The DNA here is from genome assembly GCA_027943335.1 of Chamaecyparis obtusa. NCBI lineage: Eukaryota > Viridiplantae > Streptophyta > Pinopsida > Cupressales > Cupressaceae > Chamaecyparis > Chamaecyparis obtusa. Next base: position 2,762,878 of record BSBK01000760.1, read on the forward strand.
AAACATATTCCTTATGTTGAGAAGGAGGATTAATAGGTCCTACAAAATCTAACCCCCATTTTTCAAATGGTTCAATAGATAACTGGGGATTTAAAGGCATTTCATCAGAATGAGTAGGATGACCCATCCATTGACATTTGTCACAATGTTAAACAAACCTTTTATAATTTTAATGGAGTGTTGGCCAATAGTAACCTGTAGTCAAAAAAATTTAGCAGTACGTTGAGTTACAAAATGCTCACCACAAGGTTCTGAATGGAAAGCACAAAGTATATCAAAATCATCATCTTCTAAAACACAACAATGCATAACATTATCAATACCGGTATGAAAAAGTAAAACATTAATCCATGTATAGTGACCACTAAGTCCAAAAAATTTTATCCTTTCTCGCGGAGAGAAGTGGGGTGGAAATTTGCAAGTGACAAGATAATTAGCAATGTTAGCAAACCATGGGATTTTGAAAGATATTGCAAATAGGTGCTCATTGAGAAAAGCATCATCAACCAGGTTAGGTTCATCCGGATTTTTTAGCCTTAATAAAAAGTTAGCTACCACATTTTCATGTCTTGATTTGTCAAGGATGGTAATATCGAATTCCCACAAAAGAAGTAACCATCAAATTACTCATCCTGCAACCACTAGTTTATTCATAAAAAACACAATAGCAAAATGATCAATATTTACAAATATTTTATATCCATTGATGTAATGATAAAACTTATTAATTGGAGGATGAAAATTAAGAATTGCTTCTCAGTCATTGTATAATTTACGTTAGCAATAGTAAAATCCTTATTGATGTAATAAATGGAGTAGAAGAGATCATCTTCTTTTCAGCCAAGGACAACTCTCATAGAAGTGTTAGATGCATCAATGTGAATATGAAAAGGAAACTCCCATATTGGTCTTCATAACAAAAGAAGAGAAATGATCTTACCTTTTATTTCTTCAAAGACTTGCTGACAATTAGGTGTCCATGAAAAATTTGCATCTTTACCTAACAACTCAAAGAGTGGTGAGGCAATCTTAGTAAAATTTTGGGTAAATTGACAGTAATAACCAACATGCCCTAAGAAACTATGTACTTCTTTCAGACAAGTAGGCACAAGAAAATCTTGAATAATTTGAATCTTTTTAAGATCCACTTCAATCCCTAGTGAAGAGATATAGTGACCCAAGAAAATTCCTTCAGTCATTAATAAATGGCATTTTTCATGACTCAAAGAGAGGTTAGTATCAATACATCATTGAAGAAATTTTTCAAGATTTACCTTAGCTTCCTCATAAGTGTCACCATAAATAGTAAAGTCATCCATATACACTTCTACACAATCATGAATCAAATCAAAGAAAATACTCAAGAGTGCTCACTGAATAATTAGCTAGGACATTACACAAACCAAATGGTAAAAAATTATAAGAAAATGTACCCCAAGAACATGTGAAAGTAGTCTTGTCTTGGTCTTCTAGGGAAATGCAGATCTGATTATATCCAATGAATCCATCTAAAAAGAAGAAAAAATATTATCCATTGAACCCTACATAATGAAATTATTGCATTGCATGGAAAATATAAAGGAATATAAATTGATAAGGAATATTTTTGCATTTAATAGTATTTAAAGAGATGCATCCTATTGGAATCATAGATTATTCAGTTTCTAGTGTCTCTAGGCATGTTCTCTAACATTGCATGGATTTTTTATTTCTTGGCATCTTTTGGTGTTTACTCCCTCTGATGTGACTGATACTTGTCACAATGTCATGTGAATGTGTTTCATGTTGATGACTTACCTTGTGTCCTGGTGGATTATTCCATGATTTGTGTTGGCTTGCATTTAATTTGTATTTTCTTATGCTTGGACAAGTTACTAAAACTTCTCTATCCATCTATTTGTGACGTACATCAAGTTTGATTTATTTTTGAGTTGTGCACATTTTTTTAGATTTACTGTTGGAATTGATGATTCCCCCTATTGGGTTTTTCCCCTTTTTAGTTCATGGTGACTATTATGAATGTTTGGTATTATTGGCCCTACTTTGTAATTAATCTATTTCTATCATGTTTGAAATGACCTATGATAACATGTGCAAGGGAGAGTGACATAGAGAATTTACTATATTGTGTTTGTTGCTAATTACAAAGATATTAATTGGAATGTCTTCCTATTTGAATTATGGAAAAATCTTGTTTTGTATATGAAAAGAAGTGCAAGTTATCAATGATGTTTATGCATGTTTTCATCATTATGATTTACAATGCACTAGATTGTAAATTCTCCTTTGTAAGGATGATAGTGGATACATTATGAAACCGATTGGTAGATGTGAACCATGTTACATGTGATTATAGTTTAATGATCTTCATGTAAATTGTTAAGAATGAATGGTTGATCTTTTGTGAGCCTCATGTTGAGCATTAGTTAGAGTCATTATATAAATGATGTTTTTAATTAATGTAAATGCTTATCTTGTGTGGTATGGGTTGAGCTTGAATTATTTCATTGGATTCTAGTGGTGTGAGTGAATTCATGTGTACATACTTGTAGTGATTATGGTTTTCTCCCATGCTTTTCATATTGAGATCTTATGTGTTCTTGTTTTCTTGGCATTACTTATTTTGGGTGTGACATAGTCCACCTATGAGATTTCACCTTGTTGTGGTTGTTAGGATTAAGTAATACTGAGAGGGGGAGTGAATCAATATTACAACACTTTAAATTAAACTTCAACCAATTGCAAATAAACCATATCAATGCTAAAATGAAAAGAACATATACACAAAACACATAACTCATAACACCATAAAATTTTTTTGAGGAAACCTTGGCCAAGGGAAAACCCCAGTGGGGATGGTACCCACAAATATGCACTAAAATATTAAATCCATGTTTGGAGATCTAGCCCTGTTAGGATGTGAGTATTACATAGTAAATTTCCTTATTAGAGGAATAAAAAACCCTGTTAGGGGTATACAAAAACCCTATTAAAGGTGGTGAGCTTATAGCTCTTACAATCAAAAACTCTGTCACAAAAAGTTTTCTTTAAGTAGTGAACAATACAAGCATCTTCTATGCTTTGATAGTTCTAGTTATAGCTCTGTTAATCTCAGATATGCTATCTACTTTTATTGACATCCCAAGTTCACATCCATTTCTATCACATAATTTCATACATATCACTTCCACAAAATATTCTATACTTATATAATTTTTGCCATCCAGTCGGCTCTCAAATACAATACAAAACATAATAAATATTTATGAAATTGATAAATACTGATTCAATGATCTTATATTACCAAAGTATCAGCAATATACAACTTTCATTTGACTTAGCATGTTACCATTCCATCTGGTCTTTCCTCAATCATCGTGACTATTCATATACCCTATTTCACTGATTCTCTATCTTCACATACCTTCAGAACATTGTATCTTACTAATATCAACACCAAACACACGCAAACTTAACTTAAGGTCCTTCATATCCAAAATTGTCTTCCTGTAACTTTGTAAGCCATAATACATTATATACCATCTTCGCTAACCAGAACTGTACTACAAAATGTTGTTATTCTGATTCTGTACTTAGTCATTTTTATGACTAAGTCTCTAATACTTGTTCTCACTTCATGCACTCACAACAACATAAGTGTTTCCATAAATGAGAACCCTTAAGAAATCCATAGAGCTCTTAAAACATCACTTTTCAACAATCTCTCCCTTTGGCATTGATGGAAACACTTAGCAAAAAATGACTAAGTGTCAAAACACTATCTTCCTTCTACTTCTCTATACACACATATTTATTTTTTTATTTACAATTTTCTCTTTCTTCTCATTCTTTTTATTTTTCTCTTCTCTTCCTCTCCCTTTGACATCAATGGAAAAGGTACTTAAAAAAATTCAAAATTTTAAAATCTTAAGCACACAAGACTTAGTGCTTACTCACCAGATTCAGAATATCTTGGAAGGTGTCTTCCAAATTCTTCAAAGATACCTTCATCTCAGTGGGTACAAAATTTGTCATTGACCCTTCTATCTTCTCCATCTCTGTAAGATGTGCTCCAAGAATTGAAAGCTTAGGAGTGATTAGACTCTTCAGCAAACCAAATATTTCCACTACTCTCCCTTTATTTGTATTAAATACACTTATCTTATCCAAAATTTTGGATGTCTTCTTGTCCATTTCCACCACAGTTTGTGAGGTTTCACAACTATCCATTAAGATGTCTAGTGTAGCCCTATCCTTGGCTATGATATCTTCAATATTCTTAACATGTCTACTAGGATTTATTTAGTAGTTGTATACATTTCTTCCATGTGCCACACAACTTTTAGCTTTGAGTGTAGTTGATTTTAGAATGCCCAAGTCCCATGAGATGGACTAACAAACTTCCTTCAACTTCTTTTCTAGGAATCTCTTTTCAGCCTTGTCCTCTGTGATCTTTAACAATGACTCAAAGTGATTGTCAAATTTGTCTAATGCAAATTTCAAGTTCTCTACATCATCCTTTCCTTGAAAAATAAGAGGTTTAGGGAGTATCTTGTTCACTGTCTCCACTACCCTAGTAATCACCTTTACCTTCTTGTCCCCCCGCCTTTTTTTAAAAAAAATTCTGATATTTCCTTTTCCTTAGAAAATGCCATGAAGGATAATCTCATGATTTCATCCTCATCTATGCTTTCCACATCTTCACTCACTGGTTTGGCCATACTTTCCAACAATAGAGTGGAGGAGGTATCTAGTTCCAGTTTTAGCTCAACTCTTACCTCTTCTACTTTTTCTACTATTGTCTCTTCTTCCTTCTTTTCTTCTTGGTGTTTCTCCTTCTCTTGTTCTTCCTCTTCCTTTTTCTTCTTCTTTATGTTCTTCTTCTTTCTATCTTTCTTCTTCTACTATCATCGCACTGCCCAGATTGTTTTGAAATGGATCATGTGCATCAAGTGAAGTATCAAGTGATATAGGCATACTAGAAATGAAGAAGTCTGGTTGCTTGTCAACTTCGCTTTCTTTCTCACTCACTTCAGCTTTCCTAGAGCTTTCTCCCATTCCTAATGGTGTAGGCTTGGTAACCTTGGGAGGTGAGGTCTTCTTAGGCATGTCACACATAAGAATTTGGTCCAATTCCTTTGTGTGTCCTCTATAACCTCATCATACTTTCTTTCCATTATCTTCACAAGTTTAGCCTATGTTCTCAGTAGAGGTTTCAACTTTTTAATGATTCTCTCCCTCTCTTGTATGGAGACTACATGTAACATGTCTTCAATAGATTTATTTCTTATATTCTCATCCTTAGACTGTGCTAACTATTTTCTTATTTCTAACTTTCTATACAAGTCCCTAGGGATACTTCCTTCTATCTCTAACAAATTTTCCTGAAAACTAATAACTACTCAATTACTGTATCCTCAATTACTACTTGATTATCTAAATCATACCTTTCATAGTATATATTTACTATCTTTAGATTTCCATCTCTTATCACTCTCTTTTGTAACATCTAAATATCCGGCTTCCATAGATCTTGTGGCCTCTTTTGTACCTCTTTTTCCTCTTTCTTCTCTATCACTTTTTCTTCTTTCTTCTTTCTCTCTACTTCTACCTTTTTTTTATTAGGGACTCTTGGTTTATTAGATCTTGTAGATCTCCTAGGTGTGCTCACAGGTGCAACCACTTCTGCAATCTTGTCATGTGTAACTGATAAATTAATTATATCAGGAATAGGACTTACTGTCTTTTCTTCTTTAGAAGGAGGATGTGCCTCAATTGCCAAGCTAGAGGATCCTTCTGTTATCTTTGTCCTAACTTCTCTCAGTTGATCATTTGCAATTCCTACCTTCATAGCAATGTCATCAACTATTTTCTCTATCCTTCTCTTCCTTGTTCCCTTGTCCCATTCTTCTCTAACTTTTGCTGACCTCTCTTGGTAAATTCCCCATCTCTCTTCAAATGTATCTATCTCAGCTACTAGTACATGTTTAAATTTCATTATTAGTACCTTATAATTGACCTCATACCCCATAGGATACCACCATTTCTTTCTAGGTTCAACTACCTCAAAGCATACATAGTCAGTTTCAACCATGAAAAAAATTGTGTCTTTGTATTTCTCAACTATCTCCTCAGGTATCCTGTACCTCTCCTTCATTTTCCTTTGAAGAATTTTAGTCATTGCAAATAGTTCACCATCTACCCAATTTTTATGTTGCCTTTGGTATCTTTCTGAGATTTGAATACCACTAGGTACATTTTCCTTTCATGCTCTAGGGTGCATTCCAGGAAAATTGTGTACAATGTGGATGTACATGTGAACCAAAAGTGATCCAAACCTAAATGCCTTTGACTTCTCTTTCTTGATAATATTTACATTTTTCAAGAACTATTGTGCTATGATCTCGCAAAGGTTATATTTTGTGTTTTCCTTCACCATTCTGTATCCCATCATTATTACTCTCATTGACATAGAATTAGGTCTTCTACTGTAGAACAAATTGTAACCTAGTAGCATTGCTACCAATATCACATCTTGCTAAAAGATGTCATTCACTGCCATTGCTCTCTTATCCCACTTAGAATGTGTCAAGTTTTCTACTTGTGTTTTGATATTTTTCTCTACTACTGGAAGGGCTCTAGTATTATCCAATCTAGTTATCTCATGAATGAATTGGCTACATATCTTAATAGGCTACTCTCCAATGAAAATGAATTGGTCATGGATTCTTTTAGGATGATCTTGAACCATTTGGTTTCGTAGAACTCATTTAGGAGGGTTAACTTGATAATAGATTGGTCTTCCAAGTGTTTGAACTCCTCTTTCATCTTTCCATCAGATTCTATCATTTCATCTATCTCTCTATAGATATCTACATCCCCAATGGTCTCATACTTACAATGAATATAAGCCCTAATGTCTTCAACATGTAACACACCATAAGGGGTTTGCAAAAATGCTCCCTCTGGATCATCCTCACAAGACTTAAAAGAGTGCTTCTTGAACTTATACCTCAGTATATCAACAACATCAAATATTATAGGTGCATCCATATATTCTTGAAGAGTATAAATTATAAATACCTTTAATATGCTATAATCTGAAACTTTTTCTTCAAGCGATCATGCGATGTATTTTCTAGATGGATGAAGTGCTTCTCAACTCTGTTCTCCTTGGTCATTGCTAATCAAATGGTGTAGAAGTGATATGCTTCAAGGTGTTTTATCCATTGCAAGGTGAGTAAATGCATTAATCATAGGTAGTTCAACTTCACATTCTTTCCAGTCAACACAAATCCCATGAACATAGAATACGAATCTCCAAGTGCTATGATCACAAATATAAACTCCATAGCCTCTGTACACACCATATCTAAGCTCGCATGAGCTTATTCTACATAATCGGGAGCTGGCTATATTTTGGTGTCTTCATCCAATGCTCCCCCTAAGGCCATGTGGCCTTCTAGGTCAATGTAGCAATGTAATCATCATGCCAAAACATAGTAGCATTTAATGTGTCTCCCTCAACCAATGCCTTATTGAACTCTTTTATCTTCCATATCTTCTCATCCTCTTCATTTTTTGATTTCTTGAAATGATTCTTGGACTCATCTATATACTCATTAAGAATTTTACCACTGTCACCAATATTCTTCCTTATAACCACAGGTGGTGGTCCTCTTCTATTTTTCAATCCATTATACCTATAAAATTTTTCCATGTGTCCTAAGTTTTTGCATTTGAAACATGTAGGTGGTATTCTATTTTGATTATCCTGCAACTTACAATACCTTGCAGTATGCCCAAAGTTATTTCATTTGTGGTAAGTGATCTTCATTGTTGATTCTTCTCTAATGTAATCTTTTTTATATCTAGATTGATCACACTTTCTACATTCTTCTTTCTTATGTCCATATGCATAACAATATGACAATAACCAGAAAAGGGTTTGAAAGAACTGTTACCTCTGCAATCTCTTTTCATGTGTCCCAGTTTGTTGCATCAAAAGCATCTACCTCTGAAAGGTCTGATATGATCTCTAGTTCTGTCAAGAGTAGGTCTTTATTTAGTCTTTTCTTCATGCATTTCTTCATTAGTCTTAGAACATTCTTCTTTATTGAATCCAACTCCAGTCATGTCTCCTTTAGGTTTCTATTTGAATAGGTGAAAAATGGAAGCTTAGCAATGTACCTAACATTCAACACTTATTCATTTGAATTGAAATTGGAGTTGGCATAGAATGAGTAAATTTGGAAATACTTGAAAATTAATTAGGTCAAGATACATACCTCATTGTGAAATTGATTTGGAAATACCTATTTTCTGAAGTTTGTATGAGGTTTTAGAAGATTCTACAACCAGATCTGTGATCAGAAAGCCGAGATGGAGACAACCCAAAAAAGTTTTGTCTTTCTGATAGTAGGTTCAGTTTGCCCCTCATAAAAGGTCAAATACCACATTTTTATTATAAAGCCCAATTCTGATTTTGTTCATAGATCTCAAAAGTTCAGCAAAAAGGGTACTCAAATCTATCCTTTGATTCCTGAAATAGCGACTATAGATATCTGAAAAAAGGGGGTTTTGGGGGTGGCTATATAGGGTTTTGCCTTAGTTAAACCCCTATTTTGGTGGTCTCCACCTCCATGAATAGCTGATTGAAATAGAATGTGTGTGTGTATGTATTGAAAGTGCAATGCCAAGATATAATCCTCTAGATAAAAAACCTAGCATGAATGTGTATGAAATAACAATGCATAGATTTGAATGAGATAGAAAAGCATACCAAGCCCCCAAGGATAAAGTACTTCTACCAAACTCACAATCTGTAATTTTTACCCCATGATTGAATCTTTGAATGCTTGAAAGTTGATGATGGTGGATCAAGGAAGAAAGGATCTCTCTTGCTCCAAATATGTGTTCACAAAATATGCTTGATGTCCACAATGGCTTGATCTCCTACATCATCCTCTTGCTATCTTACATCTTGACCATTCCTTGCTTGCTTGAAACCTTCTTGCTCAAAAAAGTTGATGGAGAAATGTGGATAATGGATATTGGATCAATCAGCTTGCTTGAGAGTGCTTGAGCATGAAAACTTGATGTGAAAATGAGAAAGGAAGGCCTCCTTTTATAGTGAACTAGGGCACAATCCTCTAGAGGGGCCACCTTGGAGAATTAAATCCCAATTAGGTCCTGAAATTTAGAAAATATACCTAGATTAAATGCAATTAGCGTATTTACCATCCTGAAACCCGAAATGGCCAACCCGAAGGTGGGAAAATAAATATCCCGAAAGCCCGATGCCCGAAAATCAAAGATTCTAGAAATTTGAATGAGGGAGGAAAATTGAGGTTGGACCTAACCTAGTTAGGTTCAACCTTGATCCTAAACTAGTCAAGTTCAAGCTTGATCCTGACCTAGTCAGGATCAACCTCAAATTTGACCCTGTGCCCAGATCCAATCAGAATCAAGACAAGAGGTCCCGGGGATGCCCAGTGACCTAGAAATGATATCAAATCAGGACAGAATGCTAGGGATATATTATAAAATCCTATGATGACTATGATGAAATCCATGAGGACCTATTTATAAGTCCTACCTAGAAAATAGAGCCACAAAAGAGGGAAATTCAAGAAAATCCATGAGATCCTAACCCTAATTTCACCTAGATGCATCCTAAATGCAAGTCTATTATGATAAATATACTAAAAGAGGGTTCTCAACCTATCAAGATGGAAGTGCTTATTTTTTGAGATGATACATTTATCCCCCACTTTAGCTTACATATGATACTACATGAATATGCAAGCTAAAGTAAGAAAACATCATAGTAAATAAAAAGGATATAGCTAAGTCCTGGATGTAAAGATCCTTCAGAAAACTATTAGAACCTACAACACACAAGGTTAATGGAAATCCATAAATCACCTAAAGCTTACTATATGATAATTTTTGAATTGTATAGAGCCCCTTATGCCCCCCCTGTTTCAGCTTTCTACTTTGGAAGGGTGAAATGGGGTGATAAGAAAAACTCTATATACTAGAGATGCAGAGTGTTGAAAAGTCCTTTCCTAAACCAATTAGAAGGATTCCTAACCTTCCTAAATTAATACAATGAGTTAGGTATCTAAATCATGATTCCAACTCCACTGACGGCACTAAAAATAGAGTTACCAAACTCAAGTTATGATGAAAAGAGTGGATGTCTGTCTAAATGCATAAGAAGAGAAAATCCAAGTTTACCCTAAGGAAACCCTAATAAAACCCTAATTTGAACTTATAAATAAGAAAAAGAGAGAAATACTCACTCATTCTTACCATTCTCAAATTTGAAATGAGGAAGCAAGATGCCGAGAAGAGAGGAACTTTGAGCGACATGCCTGGAGACTCTGATACAGCCTAGCTACCAGACGACCACTACCTGAGGTGAGTTTACTGTTATCCTCCTTTGTACTTTCCAAATTCCTATTTTTTATAGGCAAGATTGATTTTTCCCCTTTTAGGTTGACCCTGACCTATTTAGTTTGACATTGACCCATCTAGGTCAACTTTGACCCATGAAAGTTGACATTGACCAGAGGGTTTTTGTCAGTTTTTGAGATGAAGTTGACCTTGACCCAAAAAGGTCGACCTTGACCCAGTAAAGTTGACATTGACCTAGTAAGGTCCACATTGACCTAACTAAGGTTGAATTTGACCTTGTTTAGTTAGTTTTTCATATTTGATGATACAGATGACTGATATGATGTTTGTTTGTGCTTGCAGGACCTAGTCTGCTTCCGAGAGCATCCTTTTGGGGAATTGCTAGTGAAAGTCAAGGAGAGACTGTCTGAGCTTGATGATGAAGGGATGTAGTTACTCAGGGATGTGGGACTATATTGGGTATTAGTCCTTCCATAGCTCAGACTACACTAAGCCATGTTATCAGCTCTGATAGAGAGGTGGGATGAGGATACATGCTCCTTCCATCTTCCCTCTGGCGAGATCACAGTGACCTTAGTGGATGTCTATAGGATCTTGCGGCTTCCAGTCCGAGGGGAGACCATTAGACCCAAAGCACAACATGGTTTTGAGGAGATCCATGTAGACATAGAGTATTGTACAAGAGTGAATCCACTAATGTTGACCTGGTCAGATCAGATCATACTATCTTCCATACTATTAGGCCCTACACCTTTAGTATGGAACGTGATGTTATGTATAGTATCCTTGGTTTTTTTACCCAACTCAAGGGGTACAATATTTTTTTCACCTTTGAAACATCTCATATGGAGGATGGAGAGAGAGAGAGGACTATGTTCTCATGGGGTCGCAGCATGCTAGCATAGCTATACCATGAGCTAGGTCAGCTAGTGAGGTATCAGCGGGAGAGTTTGTCGACATGCACGATTCTATAGATATGGATTTTTGAGCATTTCACATGTACACATCCATAGGGAATGCTAGTGATAGTAGATATGAGCACAATGAGAGCCTTCACATATCCTTTGAGATATGTTTGGTAGTTTGGGGATATGCTCTACTAGAGAGTACATCTAGACTGTATTACCAACACTGATGTGATATGGAGACCCTACTGTCGGATGAAAAAGTGGCCTAATACATGATTCTAGATGAAACATTCACAATAGCATAAGCTACTAGAGGGTCATTAGAGTCATATAGTGATGCCCTATTATTATGATCGGGTGATGAGGTAGTTTGACCTATTATAGGGAGTCCCTAAGGTAGTACCTCACTATGTTCATCTGATGAGATACTATCAGAGACCCTACACCATTTTCCGACCATCAATAGCAGACATAGAGGACAGCGATGCAGAGGAGATAGAGGATATAGGGGTACCATTAGATGTAGCCTATTTAGGCATGAGCTGAGATTACATCAGATACTAGAGTTTGGAGGGGACCCATCCTATCTTTCCCAAGGATTATCCTATAGGTGATCCAGGCTTTACAGAGGGGACACACTGAGATAGTGGAGCCACCAAGGAGGATGAGGATATTAGAGATGAGGAGGAGCACATCTTTGAGGAAGATCCCATGGAGGAGGAGAGAGTAGAGGAGAGGGCCAAGGACATGGTCCTAGGTGGTGATACTAGTACAGATATACCTATTACTCATGCATCACCACTGAGATCACGACGGCCCCCATGACCCCACATAGAGACACCACCACTGAGACCAAGATATAGTGAGCATGGAGAGAGTAGTAACTCCATGCCCCCACCATCTAGGCACTTTAGTGACATCCAAGAGGGAGACCCAGGTATGAACTTGATTAAAATTTGGTTGAATATATGATTTGAATAAATAGGATACTAAACTGATAGAATTTTTTCTTTCTACAACTAGCATAGTGGAGTGGATGAGCTTTGTATCCAAGATTATCAAGGATACCATTATATCCTACTGACTACCAGTTGATGAGTGAGAGTCTTCCATTGGTCACAAAGATCTTGGCATACATGCCGACATCTTTGTATGTATCTAGTGAGAGCTGAGAATGTGCAGAGAAAGGGAGGAGAAGCTGATGGCAGAGGTACAAAGTCTATGAGGATGTGTACAAGGTATGAGCATATCCAGGAGCCATACATGGACACACAAATCTTCATGTTCCCATCACAGAGCAGATAGATCTGGGAGTCATCAGCCATTAGAGTGACATAGTGATAGATGTTGTGATAGATAGGGCCATTGGCCACTTATGTATCAAAAACTTTGAAAACTATAATTTTTTTGATGAATAAAAAACTTTCTCTACTAATTAGTTCTATGTTTGATTACTATGATTTCATCAATATAAAACTTAATAGAAAGAAAGAAAGAAAGTGCATAAACATATTCAATATATAATTTTTACTAAAACTACATAACCTATAAAATAATTTTTTATAAGGAATACATAAATGCAGATGGAAAAAATGAGATTAAGGGTAATAACATTTAAGATGCATAATATTAATGGGTTCCTTTAAAGAAACACCATCCATATCAGCAAGTTTGTAAGCACCCAAACCAAAGTCTTCAATAACAAAAAAAGGTCCAAGCCAATTAGGGCTAAATTTTCCTTTTTCACCATGTAAAGCATTCACATTTCGTTGATTCTCATAAAGGACTAAATCACCAACCGCAAATGTTCATTCAATTACCTTATGATTGTATTGTTTCTGAAGAGATTTATGATAAGCTTTTATATGTTCTAATACATGTATTCGTTGTTCATCCAACATTTCTAATTATTGTAAGTGTTGTTCACGAAAAGTATCTTTATCAATTATCCCATGAAATGAAATTCATAAAGAAGTTATTTCAAGTTCCAAAGACATAATAGCATCAGTACCATAGACAAGGTTATAAGGAGAAGTACCCATGGTGGTGCGAACACTAGTCCTATAGGCCCATAAAGCATAAGTCAATTGAGTATGCCAATATTTTGCATGCTTAGTAACTATTTTTCTCAAAATTTGTTCAATAATTTTATTCAATGCTTCAGCTTGTCCATTAGATTGAGGATAGTAAGGAGTTGAAAATTGATGTTGAATCCTATATTTCTCCAATAATTTTGCAACTTCTTTTTTTTTAAAAGATGTTCCATTATCTAAAATTATCACCGAAGGAATACCAAATCTTGTTATGATATTATTAAGGATGAAATCACAAATGACATCCACCATTATTGAATGAAGAGGGACAGCTTCAACCCACTTTGTAAAGTAATCCATAGCAATGAGAATGTAAGTATGTCCTTGAGAAGAAGTTGGTGAGATTTTTCCAATAAGGTCAAAACCCCAAACACTAAAAGGCCATGGAGAAACTTGATTACGAAGCTCACGAGTAGGAGCATGAATCAAATTACTATGTTGTTGACATTGAGGACATTTATTAACAAACATGAAAGAATCTTGTTCCATTGTTTGCCAATAATATCCCATTCAAAGTAATTTATTAACCAAGGATTTTCCACCAAAATTTCCACCACAAGAACCGGAATGAGCTTCTGCTAAAGCTACAGGAATTTTGGTTCTATTAAGACATCGTAATAATAATCCCTCATAAGAATTTTTGTAAAGTGTATCTCCTAAAATGATGTACCGTGCTGCAAGTTTCCTAATACGATTACGCATGTTCCTTGTTGCTGATTCAGGAAAAGTACCATCTTTCAAAAAATGAAAAATATGTGAATACCATTCATCTGAATGCAAGTTAAAAAAATTAGAGGTAAACTTATCATAAATTGCAAGGCATTTAAGAGTTTGTATAGTAAATTGAAATTTTTCTGCATTGTTCTCGAGACAAACCAGGGAAGCTACATTGGCCATGGTATCCACATGTGGATTTTCCTTTCTAGGTAAAATCTGAATTGTATAAGAGGAGAATTGTGAAAGCACATCAAGAGCTAAATCTCTATATTGTGTCATTTTAGCATTTTTAGCCTGATATCCTCCTTTAATCTGTTCAACTATTAGTTTTGAATCTCCATATATATGAAAATGTTTGATATTGAGGGATGAAGTTGCTCGTAGTCCCACTAGAAGAGATTCATACTCTGCAATGTTATTAGTCCAAGGAAAGGTTAGTTTATATGATAAAGGGATGGGTTTTTTTGTAGGGGGAATCAAGATGATGCCCACACCATAACTGGTCTTGCATTTAGATCCATCAAAATATAATTCCCAAATATCCTCCTATTGAAGAGTTAGGATATTATCATCAGGAAATTCTATAGAAGTAGAACTTTCATCTAGGTAAGGACAATGAGCTTCAACTAGATAATCTTTCAATGCTTGTCCCTTAATAGATTTCTAAGAAATAAAATTAAGATCAAATTCTATAAGAAACATCACCCATTTTTCCAACCGGCCTAAGAGATCAGTTTGTGAGAAAAAATGTTTCAAAGGATCAAACTTAACAATCACATTAACTTTAGCATTTATCAAATAATGCCTGAGTTTCTGACATGCATAAACTATGGCTAGACATTGTCTTTCTAAATCTGTATATCATGTTTCATAATCAAGTAAAGTCCGACTAATGTAATACACATGTCTTTCTTTATCATTATCATCCATTTGAGCTAACAATGCACTTACAGCCCATGGAGTTGCTAAAGTGTATAATTGAAATGGTTTATCAAAATTTACAGGTTGCAAAATAGGAGGATTCGTGAGATACTCCTTAAATTGCTCAAAAGTTTGTTTACACTCCTCATTCCAAGAGAAAGTGGTATCCTTTCTAAGAAAGGAAGTAAAAGAAATAGTTTGGTCTGCTAAATTAGAAACAAAGCAACGAATAGCTTGTATTTTTCCTTGTAAGCTTCGTAACTGAGAAATATTCTTAGGAGGAGGCATATTAACAATAGCTTCAATCTTTTCAGTATCTACTTCGATGCCTCTCTTAGAGATTATAAATCCTAATAATTTATCAGAATCAACTCCAAAGACACATTTCTTAGGATTCAATCTCATATTATAACTTCTAATCCTTTCAAATATCTATTATAAAATAGTAACATGATCTTCTCTTTGTATAGATTTTTCCAAGATGTCATCCACATAATCTTCAAGGATCTTATGAATGTAATCATGAAAAATCAAAGTCATAGCCCATTGATAAGTTGGTCTTGCATTTTTTAATCCAAAGGGAATCATGACCCAACAAAAGGTTCCCCAAGGTGTTATAAATGCAGTCTTAAATTGATCTTTAGGGGGGATAAAGATTTTATTGTATCCCAAAAAACCATCCATAAAAGATAACAAGGCATGGCCTACTGTTGAATCCACAATCATATCAATATTACGTAGTGGGAAATCATCCTTCAAGGATGCCCTATTTAAATCTCTAAAATCAGTGCACATCCTTATCTTATTTTCTCCTTTTGACACAAGCACAATGTTTGAAATCCAATCTAAGTAATCAATAGAATGGATAAATCCAGAATCCAATAATTTTTCAATTTCACCTTTGACTAACAAAGCAATTCGTGGATTCATCTTTCAAATTTTTTGTTTCACCGGCTTCATATTCAGCTTTAAAACAATATTATGAGTAACAATCTTAGAATCTATATCTGGCATATCAGAATATGTCCAAGAAAATATATCCTTAAATTCAAGCAAAAGGGAAACCAAGTGATCGCGTTCATCCCAATTCAAACATTTCCCAATTTTTATCATCCTTTCAGGATCAGTTTCATCCATTTGAATATCAATACTTTCAGTAATTAACAAATCACTTCTTACTAGAGAATCCATTGGTAAAGGGATAATATCATGTTCTTCATGTTCTCCAAAATAAGCATTTGTTTTTAAAAAATAAGGCTTTCCTCATTTGTGATGAAACTTAGGTAAATCTTCATAAATTCCTAAAAATTCCATTAAGGCTTCATATTTAGGAAAAATATCCAAAGAGGAGGGTTGATTAAGGTCAATAAGTAATGGGTTAACCAACTTCAACTGTCCACTGCAAATATGATTAACATTAAGAGGAAAATTCGATGGTTGTCTATAAGGATTGAATCCTAATCCATATGTATGATCATAAACTTCATTATCAAAAGGTACTTGTATACGTTGTTCATATTTACCACATCCTTTTCCATTAAATCTTAATTTCTTAAGCAAATGATAACCAGGACCATATCGATCAGTCATGTTAGAGGGAGTCCTAGGAGCGGCATATGTCAAAATGTCATAACAATCAGGCTTCGAAGTGGAAACAAAATTACTTTTTAATTCTTCAGATAGCGAAGAAGAAATAAACACTTTTTTCTCAAATTCATTTTTTTGCTTCACGAATTCCAAAATAGAAACCTTGTATTCTCCAATAAACGTAGGATTAAAATCCAATGTCCCCCAATCATCCTCAGAAAAAGAATAAGATGGTGCTTCTTGTTGTTGAATCTCAAGTTGTTTTATCTCAGATTGTTGTATCTTTGATTGTTTTTCAATCTCTTTACTAGGTTGAATAGGTTCAAAGTTTTTGGCATATTCAGCATTTAAACAAGGATTCGGGGCATCATCCGCATGTAATGTATACATTAGGTTATTATAGATGAACCTAACCTTACGATGAAGAGTAGAAGGAAATACATACATAGTATGTAACCATGGTCTTCCTAAAAGAAGACTATAATTGAGAGGTCCAAGCATAACATGAATAGGAGTATTTAGAATACCTAGACCAACTTTAATAGGTAAGGTAATAATGCCCAAAGTTCTTTTTGCAATATTGTCAAATCCACGTATAGGAACATTATCAGGTTGAATAGTAGATAGATCAGCCTTAATTGCCTTGAGCATATCCATGCTACAAACATTAAGTCCAGATCCATTATCAATTAAGGTTCTTTGAATGATACTCTCATTAATAGAGACAGTGACCATAAGAGCATCATATTGATTCTGCACCTCTAGGGAAGGTAAGTCATTATCAGAAAACACAATAGGAGGTATAGAAGGCATAGTATGTATACAATCCAAAATAGAATGAATATTCTCTTGATTAGGAGGCAAAGTAGGAAGAGTAGATAAAGCTTTTTGCAATGCCTCATGATATGTTCCGGTTGTTTGAAGTAATTCCCATAAAGATATCTTAGCAGGAGTAGAACGTAATTGGTCAACTAAGTTGTACTCGTTAAAGGTAGATGGATACCTAGGTGCTTGAGGAAGCATAGGTTGAGAAGGAGGTAAAGAAACTGGAACAAAAGGCTGAGGGTTATTTCATGTGTGATAAGCATGTGAAACGGAATCAGTGTTATCAAAGAAATCCAACAGATCTCTAGGTTTACCTTTAATTGTTATATGAGGACATCCTTTTACCATCATCAAAGGTGTAGGATATATCATTTTAGGTTTATCAATATTACAAATAGTGGGACATGAAGGTAACCATGCACACACCCTATGGTAAAGGTTAATTGGAGAGGTTGTGGAGGAGAGTGAAATATGAATAGGATCCATGGAGATCATATTCAAACCATTTTCATCCTCACTACCATGTACCTCATTAGGAAATCTATCCTCTTGTACAATAAAAGCCTCATCAAAGTATTCAAAACAAGAATCATACATGTTGAATACAAAGAAAGCAGTAAAAGCATGAAAATGTAAATATTTTTGTATTTTTGAAATATAAATCCAAAAAATGCAAGACATCTAATCTTATAAGTATACAAGATTTAAATCTAACACCATAAAAGAAAGAGTTGTCATAATCGGGTTCACCAAAATGAATAGGTGAAAAATGGAAGCTTAGCAATGTACCTAACATTCAACACTTATTCATTTGAATTGAAATTGGAGTTGGCATAGCATGAGTAAATCTGGAAATACTTGAAAATTAATTAGGTCAAGATACATACCTCATTGTGAAATTGATTTGGAAATACCTATTTTTTCAAGTCTGTATGAGGTTTCAGAAGGTTCTACAACCAGATCTGTGATCAAAAAGCCGAGACGGAGAAAATCCAGAAAAGTTTCATCTTTCCGGTAGCAGGTCGAGTTTGACCCTCATAAAAGGTCAAATACCACATTTTTATTCGAAAGCTCAATTCTGATTTTGTTTGCAGATCTCAGAAGTTCTGTGAAAAGGGTACTCAAATATGTCCTTTGATTCTTGAAACAACGACTATAGATATCTAAAAAAGGGGCTTTTTGGGGTGGCTATATAGGGTTTTGCCTTAGTCAAACCCCCATTTTGGTGGTTTCCACCTCCATGAATAGCCGATTGAAATAGAATGTGTGTGTGTGTATGTATTGAAAGTGCAATGCCAAGATCTAATCCTCTAGATCAAAAACCTAGCATGAATGTGTATGAAATAACAATGCATAGATTTGAATGAGATAGAAAAGCATACCAAGCCCCCAAGGCTAAAGTACTTCTACCAAACTCACAATCCATAATTGTTACCCCATGATTGAATCTTTGAATGCTTGAAAGTTGATGATGGTGGATCAAGGAAGAAAAGATCTCTCTTGCTCCAAATATGTGTTCACAAAAGATGCTCGATATCCACAATGGCTTGATCTCCTATATCATCCTCTTGCTATCTTACATCTTCACCATTACTTGCTTCTTGAAACCTTCTTGCTTACAAAACTTGATGCAAAAATGTGGATAATGGATGTTGGATCAATCACCTTGCTTGAGAGTGCTTGAGCATGAAAACTTGATGTGAAAATGAGAGAGGAAGGCCTCCTTTTATAGTGAACTAGGGCACAATCCTCTAGAGGGGCCACCTTGGAGAATTAAATCCCAATTAGGTCCTAACCTTTAGAAAATATACCTAGATTAAATGCAATTAGAAGATTTACCATCCCAAAACCTGAAATGGCCAACCCGGAGGTGGGAAAATAAATAGCCTGAAAGCTCGATGCCCGAAAATCAAAGATTCTAGAAATTTGAATGAGGGGGGAAAAATTGAGGTTGGGCCTAACCTAGTCAGGTTCAACCTCGATCCTGACCTAGTTAGGTTTGAGCTTGATCCTGACCTAGCCAGGATCAACCTTGAATTTGACCCTGTGCCCAGATCCAATCAGAATCAAGACAGGAGGTCCCAGGGATGCCCAGTGACCTAGAAATGATATCAGATTAGGTCCATAAACCACTAGAAAATAAACCACAGAAGAGGGAAATTCAGGAGAATTCATGGGATCCTAACCCTAATTTCACCTAGAATGAAGAAGATAAGTGCAAAATGTATCCTAAATGCAAGTCTATTATGATAAATATACTAAAAGAGGGTGCTAAACCTATTAAGATGGAAGTGCTTCCATTTTAAGATGATACACTATCTTTCTCTCCGTTCATCAATCTAAAAAATCACTGCTCATGTGTAACTTCTCAATATGCAATTTGGACTGAGTGAGTTCACCTTTTATGATCTAATTGTACTTCTCCAATTCCTTACATTTATCCTTTTAGTGATCAAGTTCAACCCTCATTTATCCTATCTGCACATTTTATTCTTTTAGTGTCTCTTCAACTTTGTATCTTGCATCCTTTTCATGTTGAATTTCTTTAATCATCAGAAGATTGATTTTCTCTTTTTCTTGCTCCAGCTTCTTTACTTGGTCTGATGTATCATTTTCTGAATACTCTTTGATCGTATCCATAAGGTCTTGTCTTTGAATTTTTGCAATTTCAAGTTGTTCCTTTAGTTTCTTGATGAAACCTTCTACTCTTTGCAATTTGAATTTTAGTTCACCATTCTTAGTCATTTCTTTGTCCAGGTCATCAAGTGCTTCTTCAAAGTTCTCTTGCAAACTTTATGAATCTATTTTGATCTCCCTTAATTTTTTAGGCTTTCTCTCCAAGGGCCAATAGCTTTGATACCAATTGTTAGGATTAAGTAATATTGAGAGAGGGGTGAATCCATATTACAACACTTTAAATTAAAATTCAACCAATTGCAAATAAACCATATCAATGCTAAAATGAAAAGAACATATACACAAAACACATAACTCATAATACCATAATTTGTTTTCAAAGAAACCCTAGCCAGGAGAAAACCCCAGTGGGGATGGTGCCCACAACTATGCACTAAAATATTGAATCCCTGTTGGGAGTTCTAGCCCTATTAGGAGATGAGCATTACATAATACATTTCCTTGTTAGAGGAATACAAAACCCTGTTAGGGGTATACAAAAACCCCATTAAAGGTGGTGAGTTTACAACTCTTACAATCAAAAACTCTATCACAAAAAGTGTTCTTTAAGTAGTGAACAATACAAGCATCTGCTATGCTTTGATAGTTCTAGTTATAGCTCTGTCAATCTCAGATCTCACATTTTCTATCTTCCTTTACTAACATACCAAATTCGCATCCATTTCTATCACATAATTTCATACATATCACTTCCACAAAACACTCTATACTTATATCAATTCTTTCATCTAGTTGGCTCTCAAATACAATACAAAATATAATAAATATTTATGCAAATGATAAATATTGAGTCGACAATCTTATATTACCAAAGTGTTGGAAATATACAACTTTCATCTGACTTAGCACATTACCATTCCATCTAATCTTCCCTCAATCATTGAGACTATTCATATACCCTATTTCAGTGATTCTTTGTCTTCGCATACCTTCACAACACTATATCTTACTGATATCAACACCAAAACACATGTGACCTTAACTAAAGGTCCTTCATATCCCAAACTATCTTTCGATAACTTCACAAGCCATAATACATCATATACCATCTTTGCTAACTAAAACTATACTACAGAATACTGTTATTCTGATTTTGTACTTAGTCATTTTCATGACTGAGTCTCCAATACCTATTCTCACTTCATGCGCTCACAACAACATAAGTGTTTCCATAAATGAAAACCCTTAAGTGATCCATAGATATCTCAAAACATCACTTGGAAATAGTGGTTCATGAGATTGTGCCTTTCATTTTTACTCCCCTCTTTGAAATACTCCATGTTTGATATTAGTTTTCTAGATGATTGATGGTAGTGTGTTTCTCCTAGCTTCAAGCTAGAAGAGGACACATTCTTGTGGATATGTATTACCATATTGATCTTGGTTAGGAATGTCATTGTAGGATACATCATCATCTCATTGAAGGTGATGTTGTGGTCTAGATGGGAGGGGCAATCCTTGTTTCCTCTATATTTGAGCTCTTGACATCCAAAAAGTTTTGTAACTGCTCCTATGATTGGTTCTTAGATGGATTTTGTATAGGCCTTCTTGTTGATGGAGTGAAAGGTTGAACCTCCATATTGTGAGTGCTCTTAGTTGTGAGAGACAACCTTTTTTTTTTTTACCTCTTGGTACCCTAATATGGACATAGCGTCCCTCATAGAAGTGCATCTTGGATGATAATACCTGATGAGCATGGTAGTACTTTTCTATGTTTGGGATGATCTTTATCTTGTTCTTGAATTAATGACTTAAGTTTTTTTGGTGTCTTGGTCATAGAGGATACCTTGGAGGGAACTTTATTTTAGCTAGATGCCTTGTGATAAGGTAGTGTGGATAGTGTCATACTTAATTTGGTAGAGATCATGGCTATATGCATCTTTCATAGAACATATAATGATTCCCTTGTGGGAATTTGATTTTTTTTGTTTATGCTCTTTTCAGTGTGTATTATTCCTTAAATACGTTGTTTGGTTGTGTGGTAAGGGTTTAGTTTGGTTAGGTCATACTTGTGAAGGATTCGTGTGGTAATTTTGCGATTGACTTTGATTGTAGATCTAGCACTTGTGTGCTCTGTAGCATGACTTGCAAGATTCCAAGAACAAGCCTAGTCCTTGGAGGAGATGATGTAGTGACTCTCCCATTTTATTTCTACATTAAATCCTTATGGATGTAATTTCAATATTATGTTGTGGTGTTTCCTTTGTGCACTAGATGAGATCCCTCTATGATGCCTTTTTTTGGCCCTGAATGTTTCCTTGTTTCTTTATGTGATTGGTTGAGTTCACCTTATGCTTGGATAGATATTTTATTGTGTTTTTATGATCATGTTGAACTTGTGAGAGGTTGGTACTTTCAGAGTGATTTGATTTATGTTATTGTATCAACAAGTTGTTTATTCGCTTATGCCTAGTTGTGAGAACCATTGTGATGTGGATTGTTGTATACTTGATTAAAGGTGCTAGACCTTGTAAGGATATGATTGTGAGCTATGTGGTTATATCTGTGGATATTTTGATTGCATACATCTTATTTTGATTTTATTAGATTCAATGATGGTTATTCTATTGGTTATTGATATGTTCGAATGATTCACAATGGTATGTGCTAGTGGTCACTGGACTATGATTGTTTATCATGTTTAGATGTTATCATGATGTTATTGTTGTTTATTTGTGGTATCATGCTTTATCATGTAGATGGATATCTTATTTGGATTTTTTATTGATATATGATTAAATTTCATAAAATGACTGTTTAATATTTTAAATTAAATGAAATATTTACTTATATAATTATTATTATGTATCCTTCTTGACGTGTTTATATGAAGAGGGACTAAGTCATAGTTACTCATTTGTAAGGTCTATGTGATATCTCAATCTCCTTCATTGTTTGATATTATGTATGTAAACACTCTTCAAATATATATGTTGTGTGTAGCTACAATTGATGTGTGCATTTTTTAGTGAATAGATACTAGACATCATTCTTCCTGAGCTGGATGTTTGAGTGTGTCTTTATCCCTAGAAGTGGAATAGAAGATAGTTACATTGGCCATTCATGACTTTAGCCAATATCGCCCATATATGGATGGTGTACTTGTATTGATATATTATACCTCAGGTACCATGTAAATAAAATGAGGACTTCATTTGCATTAATGTGATTATACCAATAATTGTTTGTGTAATACCCCTCCCATACTTTTCTTTTCAGTTTTTATTGCCAAAATCTTTTAGGCTACTTTCATGTGTACGTTGGTTATTTTAGAGATACTTGAGGATATGAATGTATGACATTATATTGGATAATTTTGAGATATCATGTATTTATAATTAGATGATTTTGGTTATTTTCATGCTAATTAAATAAAAATGATGATTTTATAATGGTTATTTTCATGATGATAATTTATATGTTAGGATATCATTGATGCTTATGGTTTTACTGACCCCATACTTGTATTTTTATGGTTGGCATGTATGTTTTATATATCTATTTGACATGCCTGATGTGGTTGAGAGATGGAGCTGTAGTTACTTGTTTGTGAGATCCACATGATCGGCTGATCCCCGCCATTGATTTTTATATAATTATACATGTATGTACATGCTCATTTTTATGCAGGTTTATAGGTAGCGGATATCGACTTTCCTGAATTGCCAGGATGAATGTGTCCTATAGCCATATATCAATGGTAAGAGAGGGGAGATAATGATACAGATCCAAATCTCAACCCAAGCTATTGATTTTCCTAAAATAATGGACAAGTATCTATTTTTCTACCCATCCAAGTTTGTCAAAGTGACGTGAATTCGTGAGCCCTTCCTTGTAGTTTGTTTGTTATTTGAGTTAGTTGATTTTCATGTGTGAGTCAAGTGATTTTGTTGTGTGGATTATTTGATTTAAAATAATTAAATTAAGATTAATTATGAGATTAGAATAATTATATTTTATGAATATGGGAGTATTAAATCTAAGGTTATTTAATTATTAAGACTTAACTAAATACCTTTATTTAAATAAAAGACAATTAAAAGTCTAATTTGGAATAAAAGAATTTAATTCATTATTAAATCTAAATATGAAATTATAGGCATAACCGATTTATTTAATATTTAATTTTTAATTGCATAATTTTTAATGTGCTAAAATATTAATTGATTAATTGAATATTAATATGTAATTTAAAGTTGCACATTTAATTTAATAAAATTGAATTAGAAATTTAAGTTAAAGTTGAGTTAGGAGTTGTAATTGGAAAAGTGCATATTTTATTATTAAATTATAATTAATCGTGCAAGGAGGGTTTGATAAAAACTAGGTGGAGACTTGAGTTTTGATTTTTAAAATTTTCATGTTTTAGAAACCATAGGGGGAATAGGCTTTCTAGGTTATTATTTTCATCACATCTATTAGGTTTTGGAGGAGCTCTCTCAAGTGAATTTTGAAAAATACTGAAAGCTTGGAATTTCAAAGATTGAATTTGATTCTTCTTGTCTTCAAATTTAGGCGTTGGTTGAGGTAGGGTTTGAAACTCTTTTTTTTTTTTAAATCCTTCATTTGAAAAGATTGTTTGTTTTGTGTCTGAAACTATTTAAGTGAATGAATTGAAATATGGTTTTATGTTTTAATCAAGTTTGTTTTTAATGAATTTTGGAATAGTTTTGATGTCAAAAAATATATTTGATATTTTGTTGGGATTGTTTGAAAACCTAGGAAGACATTTTAGAAAAATGTGAGTTTTTCCCAGTTAGGATATTTACCTAGAAATGATAGATATTTTACCTCAATAATTTGCATGGATATTTAATTGATATAGAATTGCATGCAGATATATGTATATGTAAATATGGTTTTTTAAATGTCAAAGTCTTATTCAAAAAAAAAATATTGGTCTTATAAAAAAACACCTAGTCTTCATTGAAAGAAAATCAATTGGAAAAAATATAAATAAATAAAAAGAGCATAGTTGCTTATCGAATTCATTATTTAAAAAAAAGGGGGGTTGCTGGAAAGAAAATGACACATTACATTTTTTGTTAGAAAATTAAAAAAATAATATATATAACTTTTTTTGTTTAAATTTTTTTTAAAAAATAAATAAATAAATAAAATTAAGGGGGGAGGGGGCGGGGGAGGTGGTTTCCTCCCCACTACCAACCCCCCCTCCCCCGCAGCTCAAAGCTGCTAATGACAGCTACCTACCTAGGATAGCCTAAGTTATCGTAGCAACTAGGCTGCTCATGAGAGGCTAGGATATCGTAGCAGCTAGCAACCTATGACAACAAAGGTGGGGTCATGCTCCCCCTCCCCCTTTGGCATATGGGATTTGATTTTTTTTAAAAATATTTTTTATATATTTTATTAAATTTAAAATTTAAATATATTTTATTTAATTTTTACTTTTTAATTATTATAATATTAATGTTATTATTATTATTAATATTAATTTAGTTAAATTAATTTTTGTTATTAAATATTCATATATATAACTTTTTTTTAAAAAAAAAATTTAAATAAATAAATAAAATTAAGGGGGGAGGGGGCGAGGGGTGGTTTCCTCCCCACTACCAACCCCCCCTCCCCCGCAGCTCAAAGTTGCTAATGACAGCTACCTACCTAGGATAGCCTAAGTTGTCGTAGCAACTAGGTTGCTCATGAGAGGCTAGGCTATCGTAGCAGCTAGCAGCCTATGACAACAAAGGTGGGGTCGTGCTCCCCCTCCCCCTTTGGCATATGCGATTTAATTTTTTTTTTAAATATTTTTTATATATTTTATTAAATTTAAAATTTAAATATATTTTATTTAATTTTTACTTTTTAATTATTATAATATTAATGTTATTATTACTATTAATATTAATTTAGTTAAATTATTTTTTGTTATTAAATATTAATTATGTAGTACTCACTCATAGTTTGCTTTCAGTTTCAGTTGCCATACTCTTTTAGGCTATTATTTCAATTGATTGGTTGAATTCTCTTAGGCTACATTTCATGTGAGCAATTATTGTTTCAGTGGGTTATAATTATTATATGCTTATCATGTGATTGCATAGTTCGATGATGATATTATCACAATGTGATGTTTATGCTTATAATGGTTTATGATATTACTGACCCCATACTTGCATGTGTATGGTTATCATGTATTTGTGTACCTATTTTGCGTATTTGTTGTGGTAGAGGATAGAGACGTAGTTACTTGCCTTGGCAAAATCCACACGTTACATCATACCCTATCATTGTCTGCTATATTTATATTGGGTGTACATGCTTGTTCTTGTGATGTTAGATTTGCAGGTACATGACATTGTCTTCCTTGAATTGGCAGGAGTGAGCGTGCCCATAAATATTCATCTCAATAGTAAAGAGGTGAGGTAGTAGTCAGACCCAAAACCCTAACCTAAGCCTATTTGTCCTAAGATTGGACGAGTATCAGTTTGACTACCCTACCCAGATTCAGCTAGTTGATGTGAATTCATGGGTCCATTTTTTTATCATGTTGGGTCTCAGTTGATTGATTTCATAAGTGAGTGATTTTCTGTGATTATTAATTTAATGATTATAGTTGAAATTAAATATTAATTATATTCTTATGTTTATATGAGAAAATTAATTAAAATTCAAATATTTGAATATTTAGATTTAATTAATTATTTAATTAAAATTAGAGTTAAATATGCTATTACGTTTTATTAAATAATTAAATATTTAATTACATGGTTTTATTATGCTTTAAATATTTAATAATTCAAATTTAAATATTTGAATATTTAAATTTAATTAATTATTTAATTAAAATTAGAGTTAAATATGCTTTTATGCTTTATTAAATATTTAATTGCATGGTTTTATTATGCTTTAAATATTTAATCTATTTAATATATATTTTAATTATTTACATGTGCATTAATATTGTTGAAAAAGTAATTTGATTTCAAAGAAATAATAACTTGTTTTAAGGAGTCAAAGTTTAGTTATACAATTAAAAAATATTTTATTTATTTAATTAGGATTTACTTTCAATTTTGAGTTGAGTTGTTTTAGGGATTGACGGGTGTGTTGTCATTAGGGTTTGCATGAAAGAGAAAAATTGAATCTCTTTAAGAGAATTGTTCTTTCATTTTTTTAAAGAACAAGTTTTGGAGGATTCTTTTTGGAGAGCTTGGTATTTTTGGCATTTTGAAGGATTTGGGCGTTTGTGGTTGCATGATGTTTTGAAAGCTTTGTGTGTTTCTGGTTTGTTGTCCTTAAATTCTACGTGGTTTCAAATTTATCAGTTCGATCCACTCTTGGAGGATTAAGTTTTCTACATTCTTCAAGGGCTTCATTTTTCAGAATTTGCATTGGATCTAAGGTAGGGTTTGAAAACTTTTTTGTAGTTTTCATTTTGCAAATAATTGTTGTTATTGTGTTTGAGTAATTTCAGTTTATCTTATTAGATGTATTTGTAGCTTAGATATGGTTTTGAGTATTTAGAAAACCCTTAGATCTATGTTTTTTAGATTTTATTGAAACTTGACATAGCAAGGTTATGCTGTCAAAATTTCATAAGAAAATTCATTATAGATCTCTTAGAAAATGAACAACTAAACTAGGCTATAGTCTAACTATTGGCCTTTGGAAAAATAAATTTTCTTGTGGAAAATAAATCAATTTTTGGTTGAAATAATGAATTCTGGGTTAAAAATTTACTCTGAAAAAAAAACACAGTAAAAAATAAATTACACAGGAAAAAAAAAAAAAAAACCAAGAAAAAGTCAAAATGTATTGCATAAAAAAAAATATAATTTGTCTTTTTTGTAATTTCAAATTTCTTATTAAAAAAAAAAAATCAAATTCTTGTCATTCACATTTTTTGTTAATCGTGCATTTAAAAAAAAAAATTTAAAAAAATTAATTATAAAGTAATGGGGGCGAGGGCCACCACACCCCCTACCCCCATGCATACCACTACCAAAGGCAGAAGGTACTCCCGACGATAGTACCTCACTCTCGTGGGTAGTGGGTACTGTCATAGGTAGTACCCCTGCCTACCTTGGGGGCCATGTGTATGGAGTAAGGGTGGGGGCACGTGGGGCTCGCTCCCCCCACACAACTTTTTAAAAGTTGTTTCTTTTTAAAATTTGTTTATTGAAATTTTCTTTAATTTAAGATTTGTTATTTAATTAAACACTTTTTAATATATATATTTTTTATTAATAATTATTTTAAAAATTATATATATATATATATATATATATATATATATATATATATATATATATAGATATATTTTAATAATATATCTATATATAATTTAATATTTGTTAAAATGCAAAAAGATTAATATAATTCCATGTTTATTTTTATAATGTAGTGTGTGTGTGTGTGTGTGTGTGTGTATAATATGTTTATTTTTTAAATGGTTTTAATATAGGAAATTGATGTGCATTTAATAGCATTTTTTGATAATACCATTGTTTTAATGATTTATGACAATTTGTTTTTCTTAGAGGATAAATGTTTCTGTTTATGGAAATTGTTTACGTACGTTGTTGAACTTAAATGCATATTGGTTCATTTTCAATTCTTTATGATATAAATGTTATTTATTCATCCTTGAGTGTTTTCTTTTGCTTAAATGAGTTAATGGGGCATTAGATGACCTAGGAGGAATACAGAGGCTGGGGTGTGAGTCTTATAGACATGTTTTTTGTCTTATGATATGGTCTATATGTATTATGCTTTATCACCCTAAATTGACCATGTAACCTCATGTTGTACTGTATTCTGTAAATGGGTATCTTGTAGTCGTTTCTGGTTCTTGTGTATGATACTGAATTTGGGATTACCTGGTTGTATACCTATGTTATATCTATGTGGGATCGATGAACCTAGGGTGGGTTACCTAGATGTGTAGTAGAGGGTGGCTTGCAATAAGCATCGAGGCCCACAAGTGGCTATCAGGATCACTTATTGTAAGTAATCTTCATCAAGTGATAACCTCATGTCTTTGAGAGGTATTAAAATGAACTTAATAAGATGTGCTTCCTCACCCATTCTTGAGTGCTAGTATAGACTAAGATGGAGGATGAGATGATGCTTGCTACCTTGAGAGGTGTGTGTCTGGCATAGTTAATGGCTTTGTCTATATGAGAGGTCATTGATACCATGTATGGTCACTTGAGTGTCGAGGTCCAAAGAGACTACCAGGATGAAACTTAAGGGTTAGACGTACATGATGACACCTTGCTATACATAGTCTAGTTATCCTACATGTGTCAGTTGCCTCTGGATTAGTGAGTCTTACCTATCCCATCATTTGTACACCTAGAGTTAGAGAGCTTTTAGGATTCCCTTGCTTAGTGGTTTCATCTTTCTTTGGTATTGGTTACCTGAGTGGGGTTTCTTGTTATCTCCTCATCATGGTGGGGTGGACCTTTGTGGATTCACATGGACGGGTGGTATTGACTCTTTACCATTTGAGATTCGATGTCCTTGTTCCAGTGCTTGATGGTTCTTTTGTAGTTGGGTTATTTATGATTCTTCATTGGTGGAATTATTCTTATCTTCATTTATTGTAATCTTGTATTAGAGTATCACATGTGATACCTAATCTGGATATTGTACTATTATTGTTAGAGTGATTACTACATACTGATGTAGGAGCATCTCAGGTCCTTGGAAATCCTGTGTCACCAAAAAGAATTTGGAGTTTTGTCCATGTTGCTTAGTTTCTTCTTTGACCGAGTTGGTCGGTAGTTGGTCAGTTTCCTTTGGCTACTAAGTGTGGTCAGTTATCTCCTGGGTGGTCAGTTATTTCACTAGCGCTCGGCGTTGTCTGTCTGCTGCTTGGTTATCTTGCTTATCGACGGGTCTAGTTTTGTTTCCTATTGTGGCTGACTTGTACATTTATATTGGATTATGGAATTAATGCTAGAATCCATCATTGGGAAGTGTGTGGTCCCAAATTTGACCATTACTTCCATTAATTATGGATCTAAAAGCCGACTTAGCTCAGTAGCTTCTTGTATAAATGTAGATGTTTGGTGATAGTTTAGGGAGTCAGTTTGGAGTCAGTTTTGGATAGAAGATGGTAGACATTTAGATTAGAGATTAGTAGTAGATCCTCGCATGTTTGAGGACTTCTATAATTCATTGTAATATCAGTCTGTAACTAGGAAGGCCTTATAGCCTGGCATGTACGATTCAAATTGATGATAAATATATGAAAGGATATGGCATTCTCTCTCTCACTCTTGTTGTTTGTTGCTTTTGCATGTGTGTTGCAAGCTTGGATCATTAGGGTGCACCATGCTTTAGCCCCTCTTGTATCCCTACCTTGTGTTAGGTGTTATCAGAGTGAGGTGAGGTCTTGATCTAGGTTTACAGATCTAGGTTTACAAGTTCCTCTTGAAGCCCTAGTTGAATTGTTGTGGGGTAGCAGATTGTGATTTGACCTATAATTGCAGAGGGTTGTCAAGATGGTTCATGGGAGATGAGATGCAGATCTAGGATTGACAAATATGCTATGATAGATTGCTACTAGATTAGAAATAGTGGAAACAACCCAAAGAAGAGACAGACATCTTGAGGATGTTAGTGATGAAGAAATTAAGGAAGAACGGGAGAATGCATAACTTTCTCCTATTATGGATCAAGGTGAAGAAAGATTTTTGAAGGCTTTGACAAGTCTAAAGTCAACACCACATTTCAATCCCCCTGAGATAGTGGAAAGATGGATTCTAATGAATTGGTGGATTGGATCACTGAGATGGAAAAGTATTTTGAATATGAAAATATCCCCGAGGATAAGAAGGTGAAGATTGCAAGCACAAAGTTGAAAAGTCATGCATCCTTATGGTGGGAAAATCTACAATTGGATCGAAAGAGGAAAGGCAAAGACAAAATCAAGGTATGGTGTAAAATGGTCAATAAATTGAAAGGAAAGTTCTTACGCTGTGATTATCAGATTAACCTAGTTTGGTGAATGTAAAGCTTGAGATAGAAAGATAGCTCGGTAAAAGAGTATACTGAGGAATTCTATAGATTAGATATCAGATTTGGACATGATGAAGATGATGTGGAAAGAATTGGTAGATACTTGAATGGTTTGAGAGTTTCCATCCAAGAGGAGATTAGTATGGTCAAGTTGGAGAACATTGAAGAGGCTTATCAATTTGCTTTGAAAGCCGAGGAGAAATTGAACAAAAGACATGAGAAAAGATAGAGAGGTCAAGGTGGTAGATTCCCTAGAGGAAGAGGTAGATCTAATGGTGAAAATGGTAGATCTGAACTAGAAAAGACAAATCTGGACAAAGGCAAGACCGAGTGGAAAGGTAAAAATTCTAGAGGTAGAGGCAGTAACTATCGAGGTGGTTATGGTAGAGGAAGTTTTCAAGGAACTTGTTATAACTATGGAGAGGAAGGAAATATATCTTTTGAGTTTACACAAGCTAGTAAGAAGACTAGTAGTAGTAGAAATGCTTTGGTGCAAGAAGACTCACTGAATGAACCTGAGAAAGAAAATAACTTGATGGTAAGGAGAGCACTATAGAATGAAAGCAAGAAGGAGGATTTGGTAAGGAAAAGTTTGTTCAAGACCAGATGTAGAGTTTCTGACAAAGTCTGGAAGGTAATCATTGACAGTGGTAGCTCAAAGAACCTGGCATCTGAAGAGATGGTCACAAAATTATAATTGGAAAGGTTGGTTCATCTGAAGCCCTATCAGATTTCATGGATCAAAGATGAGCATACACTCTTGGTAAGTGAACAATGTTATGTGAATTTGAAGATTGGAAGGTACTATGATAAGGTGTTGTGTGATATCATGCCTATGGATTGCTGCCATATTTTGTTGGGTAGACCTTGGCAATATGATAGACATGCTATATATGATGGGAGATTGCATAAGTATACTATTGTGGCTGATGGAAAGAAATAAATCTTGTTACCATTGATGGAAGAACCTGTTAGTAATGTTTGCACATCTATGAAATTTTTCTTGATAGAAGGAAGGAAGTTTGTAAATTCTTTGAAGAGGAATGATGTATGTTTTGCTGTGATTCCTAATAAGACGAGTAAGAAAATAGAGGATAATGTCCCTGAGGAGATTGATAAGTTACTCACCAAGTACAATGATATCATTTCTGATAATGTACCTGATGGTTTTCCACCGAAAAGAAGCATTGATCATTGCATGGATCTAATCCCTAGAGCTAGTTTACTGAATAAAGCACCTCATCGATTGACACCTATCGAGAATCAGGAATTGAACCGATAGATTCAAGAGTTACTGGAGAAAGGTTTGATCAGAGAAAGTTTGAGTCATTTTGCAGTACCTGTTGTATTGGCACTAAAGAATAATGGAGAATGGATAATGTGTACTAATTCTAGAGAAATCCATAAGATAATAGTGAAGTATAGGTTTCCTATACCGAGAATAGATGACATAATGGACAATTTGACTAGAGCAAAGTATTTCACAAAGATTGATTTGAAAAGTGGGTATCATCATATCAGAATTAGAGAAGGTGATGAATGGAAGACTAATTTCAAGAAAAAAGAAGGTTTGTATGAGTGGTTGGTTATGCCTTTTGGTTTAACTAATGCACTGAGTACTTTTATGAGGCTGATGAATGAAGTTTTGAAGAAATTATTGGGTAAATTTGTGATTGTATATCTTGATGATATTCTGATATTTAGTAAGACCAGAGAAGAACATTTGTTGCATGTTAGACAAGTTTTACAGAGATTCAAAGAGGAAAAGTTGCTGATAAATCTGAAAAAGTGTTCATTCATGAAGGAAGAGATTGTGTATTTGGGATTTGTTATTTCAGCTGATGGTTTGAAGATGGATCCTGAAAAGGTTGAAGCTATTTTGAATTGGCCTACACCTGGGAATGCTAGTGAGGTAAGATCATTTCATGGTTTGGTAAGTTTTTACCAAAAGTTCATAATGAATTTTAGTTCAATTTGTAATGCTATGACTGAGACTATGAGAGGAGACAAAAGAGAATTCAAGTGGACACATTGAGCTGACAGAAGTTTTGAGTCTTTGAAGTAGAAGGTTGTTGAATTACCTATTTTGGCATTACCTAATTTCAGTAAAGTATTTCAAGTAGAATGTGATGCAAGTGGAAGTGCAATTGGAGCTGTCAAGAAGGTAAACCTGTTGCTTTCTTTAGTGAAAAGTTGAATGATGCTAGAAGGAAATATTCTATCTATGATAAAGAATTCTATGCTATTGTTCAAGCACTGAAGAAATGGAGACATTATTTGATACCAAGTGAATTTGTGTTGTATACTGATCATAAGGCTTTACAATATTTGGGTAGTTAGAATAAGTTGAATCAGAGACATACGAAATGGGTTGAGTATTTGTAGAGTTATACATTTGTAATAAAGCATAAGAGTGGAGTCACTAACCAAGTTGTTGATGCATTGAGTAGAAGAAGATCTTTGATGACTGAGATGAAAATCGAAGTTCTTGGTTTTGATGAGATGAGAGGTTTGTATGAAAATGACCCTGATTTTTTTGAGCCATGGAGAAAGTGTAGAGCACCTATTCAAGATCAACAAGATACAAAATGGGATGAATATTTTATTTAGGAAGATATGTTATTTAAAGGTATTCAGTTGTGTATACCAAGAGGAGTAATGAGATCTAATTTGATAAAGGAGAAACATAGTAGTGGTTTGGCTAGACATTTTGACATTGATAAAATATGGAATTTGCATAAGGAGAAGTACTATTGGCCGCAGTTGTATAGAGATGTTCAAAAATTTGTGAAAAGTTATGGTATTTATCAAGTTACAAAAGGAGTAAGTTAGAATACTAGATTGTATACACCAATTGTTGTTCCTGATAAACCTTGGATTGACATCAGTACAGACTTTATTCTAGGCTTACCGAAGACAGTAAGAGGTAATGATTCAATATTTGTTGTTGTGGATATATTTTCTAAGATGGCACATTTTATACCTTGTAGAAAGACATCATATGAAGTACATGTAGCAGATATTTTCTTTAAGAAAATTTTTAGATTGCATGGATTACCGAGGAGTATTATCTCTGACCGAGATAGTAAATTTGTTGGATATTTCTAGAAAACACTTTGGAAGAAATTTGGCACTGAGTTGAAGTATAGTTCTACATTTCACCCACAAATTGATGGACAAACTGAAGTTGTGAACAAAAGTTTGGGAAATCTGTTGAGATGTTTAGTTGGAGACACATCGAGTAATTGAGATTCTATGTTGGCACAAGCAGAGTTTGCATACAATAATTCAATGAATAGGAGTACTAGAAAGACACCATTTGAGATTTTGAATGGCACACAATCGAGAGGAATATTTGATTTGAGAGACATTACTAATGAGAATAAGAGAAGTGTTGAAGGAGTAAAGTTTGCTGAATATATGAGGACATTGCATGAAGATGTGAAGCTGAAGCTAGAAGACAGTAATTAGAAATACAAAGACAGAGTTGATAGATCAAGAAGACATAAAACCTTTGATGTTGGTGATGAAGTGATGGTTCATTTGAAGAAAGGTTGATTTCCTGTTGGAACATATGGAAAGTTGAAGATGAAGAAGTTTGGACCTTGCAAGAAACTGAGGAAATTTGACAATGGAAATGCATATGAGATTGAGTTACCCGATGACAAGGACATATCACTAATTTTCAACATTGCTGATTTATATGAGTATCATGAACTTGATGAAGAAGTGATAGTACCAATAGAATATCCTAAGAAGTAGAATGATGAAGTTGAATAGATTTTGAAGGAAAGAGTTGGAAAAAGTACAAGAGGAAAATAGTAAATGGAATATTTGGTTAAGTGGAAGAATAGACCAATGGAAGACAGTTCATAGATTTCACAGTCTAAGTTGAATGTAGCTCGGACCAGACCTACCAAATGATTATGAGAATCATTTCAAAATAACCCTAGGTGTCTGGTGCAGGAGCATCTTGGGTCCTTGGCAATCTTGTGTCACCAAAAAGAATTTGGAGTTTTGTTTGTGTTGCTCAGTTTCTTCTTTGACCGAGTTGGTCAGTAGTTGGTCAGTTTCCTTTGGTTACCAAGTGTGGTCAGTTATCTCTTGGGCAGTCAATTATTTCACTGGCGCTCGGCATTGTCTGTTTGCTACTCAGTTATCTTGCTTACCGACAAGTCTAGTTTTGTTTCCTGTTGTGGCTGACTTGTGCATTTATATTGGATTGCGGAATTAATGTTGGAATCCATCATTGGGAAGCATGTGGTCCCAAATTTGATAGTTTCTTTTGTTAATTATGGATTTGAAGGCCAACTCAACTTGGTAGCTTCTTGTATAAATGTAGATATTTGGTGATAATTTAGGGAGTTAGTTTGGAGTTAGTTTTGGATAGAAGATGGTAGACATTTAAATTAGAGATTGGTAGCAGATCCTCACATGTTTGAGGACTTTTGTAATTCATTGTAATATCAAGCCGTAACTGGGAAGGCCTTATAGCCTGACATGTATGATTCAAATTGATGATAAATAATTGAAAGGATCTAGCATTCTCTCACTCACTCTTGTTGTTTGTTGCTTCCACATGTGTGTTGTAGGCTTGGATCATTAGGGTGTGCCATCCTTTGGCCCCTCTTGCATCCCTGCCTTGCATCACATACCCTGTGACATGTGTAGTAGATATGAGTTTATGTAGGTTTCATGGTTGTCCATGAGGATTATAATTATTAATGTAAGTTGTATTTGTTATATCTATGATATGGAATCTTTTGTTATGGTTATTTAGATGAGTTTTATTCTTACGCAATTCTACTTCATTGGACCCTTGAGTTCTATAATCTATGTTGGTTGTTGTGTATATTGTGAGTAAATGGTTATTGCTTCTACATTATTGTTTATCTTGTTATGTAAACTTTAAAAAAAAAATTATTCATCAAACTTAGTATCATGTTCTAGGTTAATCTCTCTTGGGTTCCCTAGCGGGGCATTACATTTGGTATCAGAGAAGAGTTTCTACACTAGGAACTCTGGGTTAATGTACGCTCATTATTTTT
Source organism: Chamaecyparis obtusa (assembly GCA_027943335.1). Lineage (NCBI taxonomy): Eukaryota > Viridiplantae > Streptophyta > Pinopsida > Cupressales > Cupressaceae > Chamaecyparis > Chamaecyparis obtusa. The sequence continues at coordinate 2,799,088 of BSBK01000760.1, forward strand.
TGTATATTTTGAACTTGAAACTAAATATAGACATACAACCTTATTGCTTTGAGACTATTGCCTTGTAGTTATGTTATCTTTTGATTTTGTTTTGGGCTATGTTCCAAGATGTTGTATGGATCTTTGATTGTTTCAGGAATCATGCATGTGACTAGAGATGCTAGAGGCCATAGTAGAGGTCATTCTAGTAATCATGGGAGGTGTAGAAAGCATAGCCCTTCTATGAGTGTCAGACATGATAGCCATCATCAGCAATCCAAAGATGAGTAGAGAGAGGAGCATCAGGGTGAGTTTGAGGGACCAGATACCAGACAACTTTTGCAGGTGATTCTGAATCATCTTGGTCCTGAATGGGTCAGGGTGGAGTAGGATGCTTCTTACAAATCTCAGGGGAGAGAAGATGAGGATTTTTCTCATCACTCTCAAAGAGAAGACGGGGAAAGAGAGAGGTCTAGGACTCCTCCAAGGAGGAACATCACAATGGATCCTACAGTTGTGGTGGAAAATCACATGATAGATATGATGAGAGGATGACCTAATCCCTTTGATGGGAAAGGATATGGTTTGGAAGCTGAGACATGACTTATAGCCTTAGAGAGGAGTTTTTATATGCATCCCTTTAGTAGCAATACTAAAGCTAGGTATGCAATGATGCAACTTTCTGATTTTACAACTGTGTGGTGGAAGATGGAAGAGGAGAAGTTAGGGCTTCAGATGGAGACAATGACTTGGGACTTGTTCCTTGACCATTTCCAAGAGTGATTCCTTTTAGATCACTAGAGGTGGTAGCATGCAGATGATTTCCATAACCTGAGGCAATTGACCATGACAGTGGAAGAGTATAAACATCGATTCTTTGAGCTCAACCAGTATGCTAGTTTTGAACAGGATACAACTCTTCTAGTTCAACACTTTGTTAGAGGGCTTAATGCTCACATTGTTGGGGAAGACAAGCTCTTTGAGCCTAAGACCCTCAATGAAGTGGTCATTAAGGCCACTCTTGCACAGGAAAATCTAGCTTTGGGTCATGGTGGTCAGAGAGGTGTTCAGTCTAGTGGATCTAGGGGGAATCAGTCTCAAAAGAATGGAAACTCTTAGAACCCTTCTATGTTTTCATGAGGTAATCAGGATCAGAAGTAGAAGGGGTTCTCTTCTCTAGCTCAGGGTGGTGGTTCTTGTAATACCCCAAAAATGGGCTATAGGTTCATTAACCTCATACATCGACACATCGAATGAAATCGACATCAAAGTCCGAACCTAAGGCACATTTGAACATCATCGAATTTAATTGATTATCCTAAATTCTGCGTCGAGGAATATTCCTAGCAATATTCCTATTTATCCTAATTATCTTTAATTTAATGATTATTTGGCAATAAATCCTATTTATCCTAAAGTTTGATTAATTGAATATTTTGAATATTTAATTAATTAGATTTAATTTTGCCACTTAATTATTTAATTGAATTTAATTATATTTATTCCTAATTATTATTATTTAAATTTGATAATAAATCAAAATTCCTATCATTAATTGATTAAATTCTTATTTAATTAATTAAAGCAAGTTGTCATATTTAATGATATTATTTTGGAATAAAAGTTTGAAAAATAATTGATTAACCCATAAATCAATTGTTTTATTTTTCAAAATCAGTTAAGTTGGAAATAAATCATTTTATTATTTAATTAATTCATAAATAAATCATGCACAATCAAAAAAGTAGACAACTATCAATTATCAATTAAAGCTAAACTCTATTTTGAGTTGATCTATGCTTTTGCATGTTTTAGTGAGTTAAATATCCTTTATTTAAAAATAACTCAAAAATCAACCTAAGTTATTTGAGTGATTTATGGCTTTATTCATGAACCTCCAAAGCACTAGATTTCTATAAATTAAGGCTTCAACTCATCTCAAATCATCTCATAATTGTGCAAACTTATGCTAATGAATTGGTGTCTGAAGAATTGGAGCTTCTTTTGCAAATCAAACAACTTTGTGAGATCATTCATATTTTAGCATATCATATTAGAATTTCATTTCTAGATTAGCATATCATATTATTTTTTCATATTATCATAGATTCATATCATTTTTTATCTTATTGCATCTAAAATCCAAAAAAAATAGATTAATTGCATTCATTCCATATCTAGATTTTGCATTCAAATCCTTCGTTTAGGTATCATCAAGGTCACTGATCTCAGTCCAATCTGAGAATACATACTCGCATCTATTAGAAGACAGTAACTCGCCTGGTTAGTTTAGTTTTTTATTTATTGCACGATTTTGATTTTAGCTAACCTCTAATATTTTACTGAAGTGTTGTGTTCTAAAGCTAGGTACAAAATTCACACACACATTTCTGGCCCCCACCATGGGGCAACCCACCTTTACATGCTGATTTTGGTTTTTTTTTTGGAGCTAACTCCCTTGTGCAGATTTACTTGGAGACTAAAACCCTAAATTTTCAAAGATTTAATTTTATATCCCAAACGGCTTGGATTTTTGGTCTAAACTTGGTTTTTCAAGTTGGAGACATATTAGGGAAGCTTTGATAAAAAATTTAAAATTTTCCAATATGTTTTGAATTTTTAATAATTTTTTTTCAATTTTTCATAAATAATTCATTTTTTATGCAAATCATCATATTTTTTGAAAAAATTTACATTTTCAGAAATCTATTCAAATTATACAGGGGGTCCATTCTTTGCATTTTAAATGTGGATGCAATATAATAGCTCAAATAGTCAATTTACAAAAACTGGTCTGTTTTGGTAAAATGGGTCTGTAAGGCACAAATGAAAAGATTTTTCTAAAAATTTTACATTTTTGGAAATCTCTCTATTTTTTAGTAGGGGTTTCTATTTTGCATTTCTATTTTTGTGGCCGAAACCATATCAAAAAAATCAGATCTTGTTGACTAGGTCAAATGCAATAAAAAAAATAAAAAAATTTGATGGGTATGCACTTATTTTTCATATGATTCAATGCATGATATGAGTTGTCATTTGGATTATTTGATGGTTATTATTTCTCCTAACAATTGGTTTTTAGATCTAACCCTAGGGTTTGCATAAGTTGAATATACCTTGCATATCTTGTTTGCTTGGTGGCTTGTTGGAGAGTTCGTGGCTTGCTTGCATGGAAAAGCTCAACAAAAATTGCTAAAATATGTAAAATCTACTAAGCACATTGTGAGAAAATCAGGTATTCTATTACATCTGATAACACTTCATTTTGGTACATAAAACAAACTCTCTTGTGTCAAGTTTGTGTGACTTTTCTTGCTTTCATATCACAGACTTCATTTTGGGCTATAAAAAAGAACATAGATTTGCTTTCAACATCTTTGTTACACATAGTAAATAGGCCCTATGAACACTATTCATGGCTCTTGAGAGAGTGAGTTTTCAGTGAAACTCTTCTCAATGAAGGAACCCTTGTAGGTAGGAAGGATACTGAGGGAGTCTCACGTTCCACTAGATCCGTGTGTCTTCAACTTTTGATCGAGGCATTCTCTCTCCAAAGAGGTTGATAGATCATAAGGGGTTGACATCATAGATATTTGTGAGATAATCTTGGTCTTAACGTGTCAGATTAATCTATTTGCTTTGTTTGGGTTAAAAGTGAAAAGGCTAGAGGACTATGCTCTACTCCCTTTTTGGGTAGTATCAGAAACTTAGATCCTTGAATCTGGAACCAGTCCCCATGTGGTATATTCTGTGAGTCACCTTTAGAGAAGGTTAACCATAGTGGACATTCCCTTAATTGGGCCAACCATGTTGACAGAACCTCAAGCGATAATAGGCATTTTCACCATGGTAGTGACAACTGCTATATAAATGTCCTTGTGGAAGAAATCTTCATAGGTGTGGTTTATTGTTGGGTTGTCAGATCTCCCTAGTAGCTCCTGATTGATGAAATTCTCAGACTTTGTCAAAACCCTGGTGCACCGAGATTGGAGTTCACCCTCTTAGATCATAAGAGTTGTAGAGTCAGACCATTACTACAAACCCTAGTGAGGCCAAATTTTCATTTTTTTAGGAATATGTGCGTTATTGCAAAACTTTTTGAAACATACATATTAGCACTCTTAGGGATTAGCACAATAAATCACTATTGCTTGTTCATGCAGAAGGTTGCTTTGGCCCTTGCTCATTATTTTCAGACGATTGCTTGCTTCCCCTGCTTGCTATTTTGTGTGCTTGATATCTTCTTGGTTACTTGAAACAAACTTTTACACAGATCTTCAAAAATTGGATAGAAAAATTTGCAAACAACCTAATACTGAAAAAATTGCTAATCTGGAGCAAAAATCCTTTCTAGTGTCAAAAGTCATCCTAAAATTTCAAAACTCGTATCAAAGCCAAAGTCAAAGTTGTTAGAAGTTGGTCAGATTTGTCAAAAATCTAGCTTTTACAACCTATTTTTAGAATATGTCAAACAAATCACTATGTTAGGAACAGAGAAGAAACTAGTAAGAATCCGATCATTTTCCTAGAGTGACCTTTTGAATCTGATTTTGCCTTCTATTTTATCGATTTGAGTCTTTATCATCTTGTGTCAAACCCTTGTCATAACTATCAATCTTCAATCTATCTTCAAAATGACTAAGTGTTATGAGCTCATGTCTGTTATCTTTTGGGCATCTACCCATACATCTAGGGCACAATATCCTTCATCTAAGCCCAATCTAATCTTCAATCACTTCAAACCTTGACAAGGTTGCGTCATTTGATCTTCTTGAATTAGCTCTTTCTTCAGTTGTCTTCATCATATTCTTTTGTTTCACCCAAGGTTAATGGTGGAAACTAGAGCTTCCTCACACAAGAAATTAGGAGAGACATCTCATACCTTACCTTTGACTCATATCTCGGGTCCAACTCTTGAACAACTCTACAATTCTGGTCTTTACGAAGATGATGGTCTTGGCAACTTTCAATTAAAAATTGTTTACATTCCTCCTCCATCAATTCAAGGAGTCAATCAACAAACTCTACATCAATCTATTCTAGGGAGTCCTAAAACTCCTAACATGTCTCAAAGAATCAGTACACATGAGGAAGAAACTCTAATCACTGCTATGATGAAACAGATACACGTTATGCAAGTCAAACTTAAAAAACTTGAGAAAGAAAAGGAACCTAAAGAGTTCTCCATGGAAGCTCTATGCCCTTTTCCATTTGATAAAGACTTGTACATGTCACAATGCCCTCAGACAGAATATGAGCAACGTGATAATCCTTTTGATACTTCTTCCATGGAGAGTGACACACCCATCTTTGAAGACTATGATGACTATGATGATGGACAATATAATGATACCTATGAACCCCCTGTTCTGAAGAATCCTCCTCGTCGTGTGTTCCTACTTACTACAAATGGGACATCACATTGGATAGATCGTGATGGTGATCCATATGATTCTGATTTTGAAAGAGACTTTGATGATTTCTGTGCACAATACCTAGATGATCCATCTGTTTCACTTGAGGAAGAGAAAGCTTACTGCGCTGATTATAAACATGCATACTACAAGGATCTCTCCTCTAAGAATTCTCATGCTAAAAATAAAGATTACACTCTCAAGAAAGATCATGTTAGTGCTGAACCTTTGTCTTGTGATGGTTCCTTTCCATCCCCTACTTCCTCCAATACCCATACATTTCCTAAAGCTTCCAAGCCTATCAAATCTTTCACAAGTCCTTCATCCACCAAAGGTCCTAATACTTTTCATGCGGTTTCCTATAGTTATCCTAAAGGGCTACCTCTTAAAGAAACTCAAGCTAACCTTCACTTGGCTACAAATACTTTCAATAATGCTAAACCTAAAGAGCCTAAGCCTTTATATGCTATAATGCCCACTTTAGCTAGTCCTTCACCATCTCTGCCAAAGTCTTCCATACAATCCCAACATGCTTCCTTGTCCTTAGAAGTGGCTCCATGTCAAGAGGACTCTAAAAATGATAAAGAAAAGAACATAAAGAAAGATCAAGATCAAGAACCCTCCATGTCATCCAATCCTTTTCATGATATCTCTTATTCACTTCAGGGTTTTTTTGATCCTGCACATCCTTTTTCATGCATTCCACCATGTCTTAAGTCTTCTCCTAAGCAAGATCATGATGCTACTTACACTATTGAGCTTATTGATAATCAAAATAACCTTACCACACTTCCAATTTCCAAAGATGATACTTCCATTAAGGTTGGTAAAAATGGTGTTGTTACTTCCAATGTTAAGCCTATTGAAAATCAAGAGAAAAATTATGTGCTTATGCTATCCAAAGATCCTTGTCAAGATCAAAGTCTTCCATCTTCTTATTCTACCACTCCATGTTTGCTTCCACTTTCTACTCTTCCTAAGTCTTTGCAAGCTTTGAACAATCCTATCAAAGAAGGATCTCATATTCAAGATGTCCACGATCCTATTGAAAATCCTAATGCTCACTCTAAAGGTGCTGATGTCCTTGGTTTTCATATAAATGTTGATGAACTTGTTGATTATCCTTTTGTGTCTTCCACTTCCATCCTTGGACCTCTTCCACCAATACTAAGAGCTTCACATCTATCTTCCATCTTGGGTCCTTATGTCCCTTCACTTTCCCCTCCTAAGTCTCCTAATTCACCATCCATCTTGGGTCCTTACATCCCTCCATCTCCCATCTTTCCTCAAGATCAACATAGATGCATACCCTTGAATCCTTTTCATCCACCCATGCATTTAAACTAGTCATATCCTCCTTCTTCTTCCACACGTCCAAAGTTCTTTGGAAGTAACTTGAATGTTCAATACAAGAAAAAGAAGCAAGACAAGAATCCATCAAAAAAAGAAGATCACCATGTCTCCTCTAATTGACATGGAGGCATAAAGTCAAAAGAGATATCTAAGAAAAAAACTACAAGACAAGTATGGGTTCCAAAATCCAACATTGAAGATATTCTCTCTAAATCATCAAAAAGAAATGAAAAGCCTACGGCTATATGGATTCCAAAATCTCTCTTGAAAAAGTATGATGTTGAGCAACAAGTGAAGTTGACATTCAAGCTTCCAAAGACTTCCACTTCATCTTCTTCCAAAAACATTCTTCCATTCCATGCCCCTAAACCACAACCTCTGCTATCCATTTGCCATATTCCTTCATGTATTCCTTCATTCATGTTTTCTCCATCCTCTCACCACCTTTCAAAGTGTGCGTTGATGTTGATCTTTCCTTCCTTTCCATCTACCCTTTCATGATACTTCCATTCATTATCCTTCTACCTTCTATCCTTTTTCCTCATTTGCCTATTCCTCCTATCTTCCAACCTCACTCGCTTTACATAAAACCTTATCCTCCATTTTTCTCTTCCATCTCCCTTTCCCTATCAACATATTTGAGCGTATCATTTTGAATCCTTGGCATATCATGGTTTATCCTTTCAAGGAGCATTATCATAACCAGTATTAGAACCAGTATCAAAACCAGTATCAAAACCAGTATCAGAACAAGTATCAAAACAAGTATCAACACCAGTATCAGAACCGGTATCAGAACCAGTATTAGAACTAGTATTAGAACAAGTATTAGAATTCCCACTAGGGCTACACCATTCACTTTAGTTTATGGGTCTGAAGCGGTACTGCCTATTGAGGTTGAAATCCCATCACTAAGAATCAGAATGCATGGTCTAGTAACTGATGATGACTATAGAGTGTCTAGGTTGCAAGAATTTGAACTACTAGATGAGTGCAGATAAGTAGCGTATGATCATCTCAGAGTATATTAGAGGAGAATGTCTAGAGGCTACAACAAGAAAGTTAGACATAGAGAATTCTAGGTTGGTGATCTAGTCTTGAGAGAGAATCCTAAAAATCAATCACATCGAGAACGCAAAGGGAAGTTTGAACCCAACTAGTTGGGTCCCTTTTTAATCACTTCTACTTTTGGCTCTGGTGCCTATCAACTATCAATGACTGAAGGAGAACAACTCTGAGAACCAATCAACGTTCTCCATCTAAAGAAATTCTATGCCTAAGGCATTCAGTGTATGGCAAAATGTCTTGAAAAAATCATAAAAATCTAAAAAACTCTTGAAAAAATGAACATCTTAGTGAAAACCTAGCAATAGGAACCTTGATGATTCACAAAAAAAGTAAAAAATATCAAAAGTACAAAAAAAATTGAAAAAATGAAAATACAAAAAAATGAAAAAAAAGAAAAAAGTGCCTTGGTGAAAACCTAGAAATAGGCATCTTGGTAGCAAAAATAGAATCTCTGCCAAGATGGTGAAAACCCAGCAAACGGGTGCCACTTGTTTCAAAATGCTCAATCTATCAGTGCAATGTTGGTCTTTCCTAGCTTTCATTCTTGATTTAGTTTGTACATATCTCCTAGTTTGTTTTCAATAAGTCTATTTGTACACCAATCAGCTCAAGTGTTTGTATCCTATCAATGTCATACCCTATGGCCTCCAATATATCTTAGACGTATCATATCCAGTCAGAGTCCTTTGAAGCTTCATCTAAGTCAGTTAGTTAGTCTCCTCTCCAGAAAGGATTTTGCATCTACAACAACGCAATCAAACACAAACTGAAAACAATCTATGCTTCTTCATGCTTTTATCTCCTTGTATGCTTACTGATTCACATTGAGATTTTTGCATATTGTGTCCTTCAAGCTCTTCGATGATGTCCTTTACAGGATTTAGAGAGTGATGACAGTGGGCATGATCTTTTCTTGTCTTTTACTTGTATGTGAAAATCTAACAACTTTAAAAATTCTGGATTGAAATGGTGTCCGACTGTAAGAGCCTCTATCTCAAATTGGATGGCCATGCGTACCTCGACCATTGATACTTGGAAAATTCAAGGAAGTTTGATCTAGCTATTGTCCTTTTGAGTGCGTTATTTTTCCTACTATGAAATGCGATCTTACCTAAGGATGTGAACGATAAAGGGTCACTAACGGTAATTCACATTGGATTTAGAATAATCTCTTGACTGTTTGATGTGTTTGCACCGCAAGGCGTATTCAGGTCATCACAATGTTTATGTTCTGATTCTTATACAAATTGCTATATCAAAATGGACATGATATTCAGGTCATCCTGGTGCTTTAGCTTTGATGCTTATATCTAATCTGACATTCCAAAAATAAAATCAATATTCATATATCCATGGTTTCCTAAATCAGTGGGTGTTGTATTGATTCCTGGGCATACAAATCAATATTCATATGTCTATGGTTTCATAACTAGTGGGCATTGTATTGTTTTATTCGGTTGCCTAAAAACTCAATGATGAGAATGACCGACACATGATCAGTGACTAGGTCCTAGGTCTTAGGTTGCATTTCATATTGCATGGTTCTTTGCATTTTGCATGTTTGCATGATCTCACAATGGCTAAATAAACTTAAATGCTTAAACAATTATCCACTTGTCTCTTCAAATCTAACAAGAGCTGAATCTTACATGAAGGTCCATCCAACGAAACAACAAGTAGAATCCTTTTTCGGAATCAAAATCAAAATCTGCAATCAATCATATTATTAACTACTTACATAATCAACCTTCTATCATCACAGAAATCTATAATTCAACTTAACTGATTATCTTACATCAAACTATCAAAATTTCAACTTGGTCAACCATGGTCAACTCATGGTCAAACCTAGTCAAACTTGGTCTTTTAGACCCTCTCAATGTGTAGAATTTGTTCTCAGACATGTATAACCACTTCTTAAATCAATTAACATGCTTTCGAACTATTCAACGTTGACTTTTCTTGTCAAATTTCAATTTTTATCCTGAAGGGGGCATGGTATTGCACATCATTCAAAGTTTGTAATCTAAATCTGAAATCATATATTTCCTCAGTAATCAAGACAACAACCACATCTAGTTGCTGATTCATCAAAAAAAAACCTCATCGCTTGGGTTTGGAATCGGTCACTCACTTCTTTGCAATCATAAGGTTCAGAATCAGGCATTTTGACACTTTTTCACAATCATCGGTTCAATGTTGTTATAGTTAACATTATCTTTGGTCGTTCAGGACCTATTATCTTCAAATCTTTCAATCAGCTTCTGTCTCATATCACAGGTTATGCTTCATATCAATATCAATTTTAAACATCAGTTTCAATATCATACACAGACTGTGTTTGAACCATTGCGCTTCGCACAGTAATTCAAAGAGGGGCAAAATGTAATATCCCAAAAATGGGCTATAGGTTCATTAACCTCATACATCGACACATCGAAGTCTTAACCTAAGGAACATCTGAACATCATCGAATTTAATTGATTATCCTAAATTTTGCATCGGGGAATATTCCTAGCAATATTCCTATTTATCCTAATTATCTTTAATTTAATGATTATTTGGCAATAAATCCTATTTATCCTAAAGTTTGATTAATTGAATATTTTGAATATTTAATTAATTAGATTTAATTTTGCCACTTAATTATTTAATTGAATTTAATTATATTTATTCCTAATTATTATTATTTAAATTTGACAATAAATCAAAATTCCTATCATTAATTGATTAAATTCTTATTTAATTAATTAAAGCAAGTTGTCATATTTAATGATATTATTTTGGAATAAAAGTTTGAAAAATAATTGATTAACCCATAAATCAATTGTTTTATTTTTCAAAATCAGTTAAGTTGGAAATAAATCATTTTATTATTTAATTAATTCATAAATAAATCATGCACAATTAGAAAAGAAAACAACTATCAATTATCAATTAAAGCTAAACTCTATTTTGAGTTGATCTCTGCTTTTACATGTTTTAGTGAGTTAAATATCCTTTATTTAAAAATAACTCAAAAATCAACCTGAGTTATTTGAGTGATTTATGGCTTTATTCATGCACCTCCAAAGCCCTAGATTTCTATAAATTAAGGCTTCAGCTCATCTCAAATCATCTCATAATTGTGCAAACTTATGTTGACGAATTGGTGTCTGAAGAATTGGAGCTTCTTTTGCAAATCAAACAACTTTGTGAGATCATTCATATTTTAGCATATCATATTAGAATTTCATTTCTAGATTAGCATATCATATTAGTTTTTCATATTATCATAGATTCATATCATTTTTTATCTTATTGCATCTAAAATCCAAAAAAATTAGATTAATTGCATTCATTCCATATCTAGATTTTGCATTCAAATCCTTCGTTTAGGTGTCATCAAGGTCACTGATCTCGGTCCAATCTGAGAATACATACTTGCATCTATTAGAAGGCAATAAATCACCTGGTTAGTTTAGTTTTTCATTTATTACATGATTTCAATTTTAGCTAACCTCTAATGTTTTACTGAAGTGTTGTGTTCTACAGCTAGGTACAAAATTCACACATATAGTTCTCAGTCCAAGAACTTTCATGATGCTCAATATATCAAGATTTATTCTTATAGTCAACCTTCTCTGAGTTTTCATCAGGAGGCTAGTAGAGGTAGTTTTTAGCAGTCTAGTGCACCTTCAATAGGGAGAGGATTTAGTGGAGATTATTTCTCTTGTGGCCAATATGGTCATAAGGAAAAATTTTGTCCCTAGCATTCAACACAGTACTCATGATAGAGGCCAGTAGCTTCTGAACCTACAGTTGGTGATGCAGGTAGATCCCATAGGGCTTTTGTAGTAGGGAATGATCCTCAGAGTTTGAACCATAAGATAGGGAAGAGTTTGAAGGGACCTACTCATTGATCCTTGGCTTAGTTTTCAGTTGGGTGTAGTGAGGTTTATGGGACTTATATCCCTATTTTTTTACAGGCTTCTAGGAGTAAGCCTAATCCTAGGGGGTGGATGTAGTACCCACTCATAGTTTTCTTTCAGTTTTAGTTGCCATACACTTTTAGGCTATTATTTTAGTTGATTGGCCAAATTATTTTAGGCTAAATTTCATGTGAGAAGTTATTATTTCAGTGGGTTATGATTGTTATATGTTTATCATGTGATTGCATAGTTAGATGATGATATTATCATGATATGATATTTATGCTTATAATGGTTTATGATGTTACTGACCCATACTTGCATGTGTATGGTTATCATGTTTATGTGTACCTATTTTGCGTGTTTATTGTGGTAGAGGACGAAGACATAGTTACTTGCCCTGGCGAGATCCACAAATTCAACTATACCCTATCATTGTTTTCTATATTTATATTGGATGTACATGCTTTTTATTGTGATGTCAAGTTTGCAGGTACATGACATTGTCTTCCCTGAATTGGTAGGAGTGAGTGTGCCCATAAATATTCATCTCAATGGTAAAGAGGGGAGGTAATAGTCATACCTGAAACCCTAACCTAAGCCTATTTGTCCTAAGATTGGATGAGTACCAGTTTGACTACACTACCTAGATTTGTCTAGTTGATGTGAATTCACGGATCCCTTTCTTGAGCATGTTTGGTCTCAGTTGATTGATTTCATAAGTGAGTGATGTTCTGTGATTATTGATTTAATGATTATAGTTGAAATTAAATATTAATTATATTCCTATGTTTATTTGAGAAAATTAATTAAAATTCAAATATTTGAATATTTGAATTTAATTAATTATTTAATTAAAATTAGATTTAAATATGCTTTTATGTTTTATTAAATAATTAAATATTTAATTACATGGTTTTATTATGTTTTAAATATTTAATCTATTTAATATATATTTTAATTATATACATGTGCATTAGTATTGTTGAAAAAGTAATTTGATTTCAAAAAAATAACAACTTATTTTAAGGAGTCAAAGTTGAGTTATGCAATTAAAAGATATTTTATTTATTTAATTAGGATTTACTTTCAATTTTGAGTTGAGTTGTTTTAGGGATTGACTGGTGTGTTGTCATTAGGGTTTGCATGAAAGGGGGAAATTGAATCTCTTTAGGAGAATTGTTCTTTCATTTTTTAAAAGAACAGGTTTTGGAGGATTTTTTTTGGAGAGCTTGGTATTTTTGGCATTTTTGAGGATTTGGGTGTTTGTGGTTGCATGATGTATTGAAAGCTTTGTGTGTTTCTAGTTTCTTGTGCTTGGATTCTATGTGGTTTTAGATTTATCATTTGGATCCATTCTTGGAGGATTCAAGTTTCTACATTCTTCAAGGGCTTCATTTTCAGAATTTGCATTGGATCCAAAGTAGGGTTTGAAAACCCTTTTTGTAGTTTCTATTTTAGAAATAATTGTTGTTATTGTGTTTGAGAATTTCAGTTGATCTTATTAGATGTATTTCTAGCTTCTATAGTTTTAGGTATTTAGAAAACCCTTAGATCTATGTTTTTAAGATTTTATTGATACTTGGCATAGTAGGGTTATGCTATCAAAATTTTGTAAAAGAATTCATTATAGATCTCTTAGAAAATGAAAAATTAAACCGAGCTATGGTCTAACTATTGAGTTTTTGAAAAATAAATTATCTTGTGGAAAATAAATCAATTTTTGGTTGAAAGAATGAATTATGGGTTAAAAGTTTACTCTCTGAAAAAAAAACATAGTAGAAAAAAAAAACCCCAAAGAAGACAAAAATGAAAAAAAGTCAAAATGTATTGCATTGCGTTGATAGAATGTGCTTAGTTTTTTAAAAAATATAATTTATCTTTTCCATAATTTCAAATTTCTTATTAAAAAAATAAATCAAATTCTTGTTATTCACATTTTTTTTATAAACGTTCATTTAAAAAAAATATAATTAAAAAAAAATATTAAAAAAATTAATTATAAAGTAATGGGGGTGGAGGCCACCACACCCCCTACCCCATGCGTACCACTGCCAAGGGTAGAAGGTACTGCCGAGGGCAATATGCCTACCTACCTTGGGGGCTGTGTGTATGGAGTAAGGGTGTGGGCGTGTGGGGCCCGCTCCCCACCAAAACTTTTTAAAAGTTGTTTCTTTTTAAAATTTGTTTATTGAAAATTTTTAAATTATTTTTTAAATTAAAGAAAATTTAATTTAAGATTTGTTATTTAATTAAATACTTTTTAATATATGTGTTTTATTAATAATTATTTTTAAAATTATATATATATTTTAATAATATATTTATATATATAATTTAAATTTTTTTATTAAGGTAACAAAAGGTTTTGAAGGGGCCCCGAAACCATTTAACAAAGATTTAAAAAGAAAAGCATGGAGAAATAGAAAGACACCAAACTATTCCAAAAAATGATAATCCCTAGTAGGGACACTTCCCAGATTTACAATAAGCACAACCTTAAAAAGACAAAAAAAGACGAGCGAGAAACCCCCAACAAGACAAGGCCAAAAAAGCCTTCAGCAACAGAATCAGATCAGAGTCTTCAGAAATCCCTCTGACTCCACCAACTGACTCTGCATAGTCTTAATAGAGTATTTCAGATTAATTATTTTCTGGTCCTTAGCCTTGATCTTCTTCCTAGTGTTTGATCTAGTTCTAGTGCCCAATCCCAGTTGCTGGCTGGAGGCAGCCCCTTCATTTTTATCTTTCATTGTGTCATTACTGTTTCCTTCCAGCACCCTACATAGAGTCTTCAAATTTTCCATAGTAGCTTTCATTCTAGCATTAGACAGAGAAAGAAAATTCTTAAGCATAGCTTCGTTGCTACTAATCTTGTCATTTAATGGGATCATGGCTTTCTCCAAAAATTTATTGATTTTTTCCTCTAGCATAGTGGAATCATCCAAAACCTTATCAAAAACCTCTTCATTTCTTTTATTCAAAGCAACATCCTTCCTAAGCTTATCAATGGTGTCCTCTAGCATCTCATTCCTAGTTTCCAACCTTATGCACCTATTTTTCAATTCCACAAGGTCATTTTGAACCCATTTGTCAAGATTGTAGCCGTAAATTGCCTTATTTTTAGCAATTTGAAGTGCAGTCATAGTAATAGCTCTCTTCACATGGGAGTCCCTTTCTCTTAGATCTTCCTCAAGGGAACGATGGTAAATATTCCCTTCAGAACTATTCTCATAGTCTTCATTTTCATTATCCTTCCGAGAGATAGGGGATTCATAGTTAACATGGACATCCTCCTCCATAGTCCTGATATCCTCTTTGTTGGAGTCATCATCTGCAATATAAGTAGCCTCCATGCTAGCCTCCTTATCATAATTATCCCCTGTATTTCAATATTGTTCTTGATTTCCCACTTCCTCAACATCATGTTTACTATGAATACCAGTAGTTGAGGTCTCTAGATTGTCCTTCTCCCTATTATGAGAGGCATCCTCCTTATCATCAGTGTTGTTGGTGACATCCTTAGTCAGATTAGGCTTTTCTTGGAAATACCCTTCCACCATGTCAATAATATTATTTGTGACATCTTCAAGATTCACCATAGCCACCTCCTAAGTAGCTTGGATGTAGGAAGTGGTAATATCAACATGACCCTTGATATAGTTGATGGTAGCCATAGTTTCCTTCTCTAAAATGACCCTATTCTCATCATTTTCTTCCACTGTCTCAACTTTGTCCATCTTATCAGCCGTAACCTCATGACAATATTTCATCCCAAAATCCCCATTGATAGCAATACTATCCTCTTTTATCCCAAAATAATCTTTTCCCGGAGAATCCTTCTTGGCCTCTTGTCCATCCTTCGACCCAATAGTGTTAATGACAGTCAGAGAAGAAGAAGGGGCTTTTTTGCTAGAACAGGTTTTCTTCCTCAGGGGAGGACTAGCAAGATTCTTCCTCTTTTTTCTACTGACCTGAGTAGGAATGGAATGGGCTCAAGGACATGGTCCCTAGCATACTAAGCAATTAGAAGAATAAGCCCAACATGAAGTATGGGAGAATTCTTCATCCGATGATAAATGATAATTTGATTCAGCGAGCTCAATAGAAAGAAGGGGAAAGAAGCCCTATTTTCATGTCTAAAGTGATTTACCAAAACAAAGTGGTAATTATAAACTCTAGAGAACTGGCCTTCTAAGGTGAAGTACTCCATGATAACCCTAATGACACAGCCCCAAATATTCTCAATGTTGTCCATTTCGACAAAATTTTTCTTACCTTTGATCAAAACCATGTGTTCTTCATCAGTGATAGGGAAATCCTTGTACACTTTGTTTCCCACTTTAATCTCTTTGGAGTATTGCATACCCTCAAGAGGGAGACCTGTGATTTCCATGAGTAGCTTTAGGGTAAGACTAAAGGACTTCCCAGCCAGGTTGACAGTACCCTTATCCCAACGAGTAGTAAATGCTTTAGAAACCTCCTTATCATTCCCATGTAAATGCTTGAGGAACTAGTGAAATTTTCCTTTTTTGATTTTGTTCCAAACTTCCTTATCATACCTCCATTTTCAATCGGCAGGTTCCTCCCTCCTTAATTCACCTCCCATTGTAAAAATTTCATCCAAATCCTCAATCTTGGAAAGAGGGTTCTCCTTAAGATGCAAAGTTAAAAAAATACAATTGCTCAAGACTCACTTAAGAGAATGGAGGCGATGCTTGTGATTTGTAACCCATAAAGCATGTGAAATCAGGAGGAAGTGAAAAGTAATAATAACTTGGCACATCATCATCTATGCAATCATAATGAGGGGTGATTTTTGAAGTGTGTTCATTGATTTGTACTTCTCTAAATGCCACATCACCTCTAGCTTGCTCAAAGACTATCTTGCATCATTTTGTGTACTCATTATTAACACTACTTATCACCCCTTCTTTTTGCCTTATTTTGTCATAATTAATGTGAGAATTTATCTCATCATTAATTTTAGCAGCACCATACCATTTTAGAGTTCTATCACTTCTAGCCCCAAGATTGGTGAGCCCATCAACTACCTGATTTGTGTCACCAAAATTATGAGAGACATGGAATGACTCAAAGGATTGGGAAATATTTTTAATTTTAGCAATAATGTGCTCTGTAGTCCAAGAGGGAGAGTTGATTCTTTTGATGTTGTTGACTATGTTTAGAGAATCTCCTTCCAGCCAAACATTTTTACACCCTAATTCTTCCACCAGCATGATAACATTAAGAGCTTTCATTGCCTCAGCTCTATGATTCAATTGCAACCCCAAGGGAGCCACAATAGCTCCCACACAATTTCCATTCTAGTCTTTGATAACTCCACCACTCCCAAAGATTCCTAGATTTCCTTTTGAAGCGCCATCAAACTTGGCTTTGATCCAACCATTGGGAGGGGCAGACCAAACTGAATTGTCTCTTGAAATATTGGACTAAGGATTGGTAGGAGGTAAATTCCAATTTTTGATATCATCTTCAGACACACTGTCCTTGAGCTTCTCCTTACAGTTGAGAATAGCATTGATAAATTTTTCTTCCAACCCTCTACAAATATTGTTCACAATGATCTCAGGTTTAGCAAATTTCTCCCTGAATATTCTATTGTTTCTTTCCTTCCAAATACACCAAAAAAGGTGAGGTGGGATAAGTTTCTAGAACTCTCTAGCCAATTCATTAGAAAAAGGGCAGCTCCATTTAATAACAAATTCCTGCCAAGAGTTAGGAAAAAGCTAACACAAATTCCACTTTTTGAAAATAAGATCCCACACCCTACGAGTGTAGTTACAATGAAGCATAAGATGGTCACAAGATTCTGCATCTTCTGGATCCAGAAAAAACATCTATTAACCAAAAGAAATCCCCTTTTAGACAAATTATCAAGAGTAAGGGGTGTTGGAATTAGGAGAGATAGGGTACTGAGAGGGGAGGGGTGAATCAGTGCCCACAAAATTTTTTACTCATAAACCTTTCAGATCTACAACAGTAAACAATAGTAGCCTTCCAAATAACTTGTATCTAATACATGTATCATTCATCTATTCAACTTGTGAAAGTAAACAACGTGAAATCAACAATATAACAATCCCATAACACAAGTATTTTGGTAACACAGAAACCCTTGTTAGAAGGTAAAAATTGCGGTGGGGATGACACCCACAAATTCTTCACTACTACAGATAGAAAAGGTTTGCATGTTAGGGCTATAAGTGGTGATCACTTATGGTGATCTTACCCTATTAAGATTAACATATTAGATCAGTTAGATCTACCTAGTGATAGGATTTTAGCAACACTACTTGAGTGTGCACTCGGTTAAGAGATTTACAAAAGACTGTCAAGTCTACTCTGTTAAGAGATTTAACCAAAACTCTATTACAATTGTTAGAAAGCAATAGGTAACTATCTGCTAATGATAACTTGATTTTCTGATACAGATCAATAAAGTACTGATAAAATATCACCTTTACTGTGATGAATCTCTACTCTAAACTGCTCGGTTAGCCTGCTCTGATTCTACTTAATCTAATTTCCTCTGTATACTATTCTTCTTTGTCAACTAATAATCTTGAAGTTAGCCAAGTGCTTCTCCATTCACACATCAGTTCACATAAAAAATGATGTAACATACAAAATATATAGCATACAACAGTATGTTGAATATACACAATTAGGTTTACAAATCTTAGACAAAACCCTAAGATCTACGGTGTACAAAAATAACCTAGATCAAACTATTATATAAGATCTTCATCGTATCTCAACAAAAATTTGTTCTCAATCTTGGTAAAATGTTTTCTGATCTGTTGTAACCATTTGCATAGAAGAATGTGCCATTCCTATATACTATGCCATTTCCTATGATCTTTGGTAAACACTGTATAAACTGCCTGGTGTTTGTTCTGATGCTTGGTGTTTACTATCACTTGGTATCGGTGTTTGTTGATGCTCGGTAAACTATTTGATGCTCGGTGTATAGACTTAACCAACTGGCCTATTTTGCTTATAGTTACCGACTAGCTTCATATAAGTAACTGACCGATATTGTTTGATAACCTTTGATACTAATGACAATCATTAATGCTCAATAGAGATAACAATCTCCCCCTTTGGCATTAGTATCAAAACTTGAATGTATATAGACCTTATGTCTCAAAAAAAACTTATATCTCTGCCATATACATAACATATCAAAAAATTCTAAATGCTCCCCCTCGGTGCATGCTCCGGTAATGTGTAGTATACTTAGCAAAAATGTACATATTTGGCATATACATTGATCTCCCCCTTTTTGATATTAATGCCAAGTATAGAAATTATATACTTACAGCTTGTCAAAAATGTGCTGATGGGTTTTCTTCACTGACGCCAAGAGGTTTTCCCATTCCTCTTTCAAGTTGGTGAGAGCAATGTTCTCAAGACCGACTTGTGCATGCATATCAAATATGTTGTCCAACATAGAAATCTTTGGTGTTACAACAGGTGATTGTGCTCGGACAATATGCTTCTAAAAATATTTTAGGTATGGAAGGAGTTTTGTCTGCAACTCTGTAACCTAATTAGTTATGCACTCTTCTTGTTTCTTGAGATCTGCTATCAACCATCTGAGTTCCTAAACTCTGAGTATATGCTTTGAAAAATCTTGTGGCTCAGTTGTAGTGGCTAGTGCATTGACAATATTTCATTCTCTAACTGTTTAAGCTTTTCACTGATCTCGACAGTGAAGGTTCCGATAGTGCATAGCTTATACAAGATTTGACAAATTAAAGTTGTAATTGATCTAGGTGGATTTTGAAGACCTCAAAAATTTAACCCACTTAGAATCTCCCAAGATTGGCATCAATGTATAGAGCACGGAGAAATGTTCCTCACACAACTTGAAGCATGTCAAAAGGAGTCTGTTTGCTCAAGATATGCTTGGTCAAAGGTTTGGTCAAATGAGTATAGAAGATTTGACCAAAAAGGTGAAATTTGACCATCTCAAAAGTGGTCAACAATGGGCTTCAAATTAAAGAACTCATCAGGAGCTTTCCAACAGCATTCGTATCGTTGAAAATGAAGATCATATGTGGAAGTTATGCTCATTTGAAGTTACCTAGGGAAAGGGTTGACCGGGTGGACAAATGATGACATCAACATCCTAGTCAGCATCTTCACCCAAGCCTATAGTGACACATGGCATTAAATGGTGATGTGGCAGTCAAAATTATAATGTGGCAAGCTCATGATGACATTGCATTTTGAGTGATCAATATAGTGATGTGGCAATGCAATATGATCTAATAAAAGTGGGACACATGTTAATGCTACACAAATAACCTTTTGCCACGTGGCACCTCATATTGTTGCTGGTTGAAGGAAAATAGATAATGAGGTTTGAACTAAAAACTTCCTTTTCTACCATTTCACCACTCCCATTTCCTTGTTTTCTATTGGCAGCAGCTATTTTTTATCATATGATTTAATGCATATGAGACAAAATCCGCTACAAGACAAAAACAACCTTAGTGAGAGTTGAACCCACAACCACCACAATCTATTTTCATCCTCAACCAACTGGGCTGACAGAATTTTTGGGATTACAGGTGGTGGATGTTCTATTTACCATTGGATGGTGGGTTATGTAGGAGCCGAATCTCCTATCTTCATTAACCATAACTGTGCTCAAATTAAAATGATCCATTTAAACAATAGTAAATCCAAAATTACAATGGATTTAATTAGGCAAAGAGGTTAATATAGGAGATATGAGGATATTATATAAAATCAATTGGTTACTCACTAAATTGGATAAAATTGTAATATAAAAAAGAGACTTGATGAGCCTGGGACATACAATGAGATTTGATAAGTCTTTGTAATTCTCAAAAGGAGAATTTGAGAGAGAATGCTCTAGAGAATTTAGTCATCTCATAATATGAGATAAAAACTTAGAATCTTCTTGAGAGTATTTTTCATGACTTTATGTCATTATTGTAAAGGCTTAATGCCCATTGAGAGAGAGTTGTAGTTTTATTGCTTAGCATTTTAAAAAGTGGCAAAGGATCTAGGCACGAACATGTTGCTAGCAAGTTGCTATCATCACAGTTTGGAAATGGGAAGAAGATTGTAACTCCATGGAAGACCATGGTGATGTAAGAGTTTTGCATCATAATAATGGCATTGATCTTGCATGTTTGCAGATCCAGAGATGTAGCCAGAGTCTGGTGAACTCCGAAATCAAATCCTTTGTCTCTTATTCTTTCTGATGCATGTTTTTGTCTACTTAGCTATTTTATGCATTTCTAAGAATTATTTGCTTAGTTCACAAGCAACGTCGGTTTCTATCTTCATTTTAAATTTGTATCTTGGTGTATCTAAAAAATTAAGTGATTCACCATAGGGAGTTTACAGATCAGTAATAGATTGAATTTCAGTGATTACCTCTAAAAGCTTAACCTTGTTGATTGCCACTTCTTGGCTTATTATTTCAGCTAATTTATCTTATATCTTTGATTCTGCACGCTCTTCAATTCTTTTGTCAGCATCGACATCTGGGGCGTTGATTTCTTTAGCAAGAGTAGCGAGTTGGTCCATAATCGGTGTGTCCTCATCTACATGTATCTTGGGGATGACCTATTGTAAGATGTATCTTACATTTTCCATTATTTTCTTGCTCTTACTCTCTTGTCTCAACTTCTCTTGTGCTTCTTTCCTTGTGCATAATTCCCCATATTTTCTCAATTCATCAGGGCTAAGGGTCCTCAGGTCACATTCAGGTATCACAATGACTTCATCTAGAGTGACCGACCCTTTTCCTTTCTTCTTCTTCTTCTTCTCTGGTGCAAGTGGTGAATTCTTGACAATGGTGACAATAGCTTTGTCTTCTACCCTCGGAGTGTTCTCCTTGGTAGACACACTATCTTCCTTCTTCTGCTCCTTAGTAACCAGTGTGTTAGTTGGATGAGGTGGAACCTCAGATGTGGTGTCTGGTGGGGTGTTCTCAGTTGTCTTAGGCTCATCTTGTGCCTTTGGTTCTATTTCACTAGCCACTTTACCTTCGGTTTTTGATTTATCAGCCTCTTTTCCCTCAAGCTTGTTTGTCTCTGCAGAAGGTGAATTGCTTGGTTCCCCTGTTGTATCTTTAGGTTGCTTGGGGATAGAGTCATTAGGTTGTTCCTGAGATAGAATCTCTATAGCTTCAACAAGTATAGGAAGCTCACCCGGTAGTGATGGAAATGCACACTCAATAACATGTGCTTCATCTAGTGTGTTGTCTGGTGCATTATTCACATCATCATCATCATCCCTATCATCAGGATCATCATTTGTGATCTCCTCAATGACTACATCCTTGTCATTTGTATCCTCAATCTAAATCACTTCTGGATTCAGTGCATCCTGTGAACTATTCTTAATTTTTTGACCAATTGTTGTATCAATTACCTCAGTAAGAGATACCTTTGACTCTTTATTCTTCTTTGCTACATTCTCCTCAATAAATATTCCTTTACCTTTTGAATTCTTTCTATTTTTAGACAAATTTTGGAATGCAACTTTCTCATTATGCTCTCTGACAGCTAAAAGTGAATTCCAGAAAAGTTGACAAGACTCATCGAGATCTACCAAGTTCTCATCTATTATTTGCATTACACAGTGCTTGACGTTGAATCTCTGCACATATGTATCCATAAGTTCTTTAATCTCATCAAGAGATAGATCTGGTGCAATCACTACAAGGGCTTGTTCCCTCATCCTCTTCTCGGTGTCCAAGGCATATGACCACTTTTGATTTACTTGGTCCTCTAATGTATTGGGTAGCGATAATTCAAACTCTAGTGGAGCTCGTTTGAAGTGGATCATTATCTAGATGATAGCTTCCTCAATTTTGGTTTGGTCTTCATTTGACATATTGTCAAACTTACTGAGTTCCAGATCTGCAAGATTTCCATTCTCAATTATTTCTTCAATAATCTCATCAATTGACCTCTTCTTATTACTAAAAACCTTGAATTGATCATTGTCATCATCTTCATCCTCAAGGTCTTCTCTGGTTCTTATCAATTTTCTCCTTTTCTTCAGTGCTTCTGCTACAACCTGTGTGTGAATTTTGTACCTGTCTGTAGACACAACACTCCAGTAAAACATTAGAGGTTAGCAAAAATTGAAATCGTGCAAGTAATTGAAAACTAAACTAACCAAGTGATTTACTGCCTTCTAGTAGATGCAAGTATGTATTCTCAGATTGGACCGAGATTAGTGACCTTGACGACACCTAAATGAAGGATTTGAATGCAAAATCTAGATATGAATTAGATGAAAATTAATCTTTTTTCTTTTTTGGTTATTCTATGCAATATTAATGAGAAATCTGATATGAATCTATTCTATATGAAAAATTGATATGCAATACAATTAATCTAACAATGATATGCTAAAATATGAATGATCTCACAAAGTTGTTTGATTCGCAAAAGAAGCTCCAAATCTTCAGATACCAATTTGCCAGCATAAGTTTGCACAATTATGAGATATGAGATTGAAGAGCTGAGCCTTGGTTTTTATAGAAATCCAGGGCTTTGGGGATGCATGGAAAAAGCCATAAATCACTCAGTTGATTTTTGAGTGAACAAGGAATTAAAGATAGTTAACTCACAAAGCTTTTTGATTTAAATAAGAAGTTGAGATCAACTTTAAACTCAAAATAGAGTTCAATTTATTTTTAAAACAACTTGAATTGATTTTCTGATTTGAGTTTAACTGCTTTTTTGGATGTGCATAATTAATTATGAATTAAATAAATAAATAAAGTGATTTATCCTTAACTTAACTGATTTTAAAAATAAAACAATTGATTTATGGGTTAATCAATTATTAAATCAAACTTTTATTCCAAAGACTATATTATTAAATTTGACAATTTGCTTTAATCAATTAAATAAGAATTTAATCAATTAATGATAGGAATTTTGATTTATTGTCAAATTTAAATAATAATAATCATTAAATTAAAGATAATTAAGATGATTAGGAATATTACTAGGAATATTCCCCGATGCAGAATTTGAGATAATCAATTAGGATTCGATGATGTTTAGATGTGCCTTAGGTTAGGACTTCGATGTCGATTTCATTCGATTTGATGATGTAGGAGGTTAATGAACCTATAGCCCATTTTTGGGGTATTACATTTTGCCCCTCTTTGAATTGTTGGGTGAAGCGCAGTGGTTCAAAGACTATTTGTGTTTGAAGTTGAAACTGATGTTTGAAATTGATATTGATATGAAACAGAAATTGATTGAAAGATTTCAAAGATATTAGGTCCTGAATGACTAAAAATAATGTTAACTATAATAGTAATGAATTGATGATTGCGAAAAAGTGTCAAAACACCTGATTTCAAACCTTATGATTGTGAAGAAGTGAGTGACCAATTCCAAACCTGATTGTCAATAAGAATCACATTGGTATCACATCTGAACCCTTCAGTTTCCGAAGAACCAAGGAAATAACACAATTGAACCAATAGTTACAAAAACTAATACAATTTACAAGATTAAGAGAATACCATATTGATATGGATCTCGATGAATCTGATATGCCCTGAGTGATGATTGATTTGTCCTGAACGATGAGGTCTTTTTGATGAATCAACAACTAGACATGGTTGTTGTCTCGATTACTGAGGAAAGATATGATTTCAAAATTAGATTACAGACTTTGAATGATATGCAATATCATGCCCCCTTCGGGATTAAAATTGAAATCTAACAAGAAAAGTCAGTGTTATAGTTTAGAAGCATGTTAATTGATTTCAGAAGTGGTTGTACTTTCAAGAACACATTCTGCATCGTTTGGAGGTCTTGGAGACCAAGTTTGACTAGGTTAAACCATGAGTTGACCATAGTTGACCAAGTTGAAATTTTGATAGTTTGATATAAGATAATCAGTTAAGTTGAATTCTAGATTTATGTGATGATCGAAGGTCGATTATGCAAGTAGTTAATAATATGAACAATCTCAGATTTTGATTTTGATCCTAAAAATGGATTGTACTTGCTATTTCATTGCAGGAACCTTCATGTGAGATTCAACTCTTGTTAGATTTGAAGATTGAATTTGAAGAATCATTAAATCTTTGAAGTTTATCCAAGCATTGTGAGATCATGCAAACATGCAAAATGCAAAGAGACATGCAAAATGAAATGCAACCTAAGACCTAGGACCTAGTCACTAATCATGTGTCGGTCAATTTCATCAGTGAATTTTTAGGTAACCAGATAAATCAATACAATGCCCACTAGTTATGAAACCATAGACATATGAATATCGATTTGTGTGCACAGGAATCAATACAACATCCACTAGTTAATCAACCATAGATATATGAATATTGATTTTATTTTCAAAATGTCAAATTAGATATAAGCATCAAGGCACAAACGCCAAGATGACCTAAATATCATGTCCATTTTGATATAGCAATTTGTATAAGCATCAAAATAAACATCATGATGACCAGAATATGCCATGCATTGGAAACACATCAAGCAATCAAGAGATCATTCTAAATCCAATGTTAATTACTCGTAGTGACCCTTTATCATTCACATCCTTAAGTAAGATCACATTTCATAGTAAGAGAAAGAACTCACTCAAAAAGATAGTAGTTAGATCAAACTTCCTTGAATTTTTTGGGTATCAATGGTCAAGGTACGCATGGCCATCCAATTCAAGATAGAGGCTCTTATAGTCAGACACCATTTCAATCCAAAATTTCCAAAGTTGTTAGATTTTGACATACAAGCATAAGACAAAGAAAAGATTATGCCCCCAGTCATCACTCTCTAAATCCTATAAAGGACATCATTGAAGAGCTTGTGGGAACACAATATGCAAAAATCTTAATGCGAATCAGTAAGCATACAAGGAGATAGAAGCACATATAAAGCACAGATTGTTTTCAGTTTGATGTTAGATTGCGTTGTTGTAGATGCAAAATCCTTTTTGCAGATGAGACTAACTGACTGACTCAGATGAAGCTTCAAAGGACTCTGACTAGATATGATATGTCTAAGATACATTGGAGGCCATAGGATATGACTTTGATCGCCCCCAAGTGTTAAGCATTGATAGGATATAGACGCTTGAGCTGATTGGTGTACAGACTGACTTATTGAAAATAGGAATGCGGAAACAAACTAGGAGATATGTAGAAACTAAAGCAAGACTGAAAGCTGGGAAAGACCAAGATTGTGCTGATAGATGGAGCATTTTGAAACAAGTGGCACCCATTTGCCAGGTTTTCACCATCTTGGAAAAGATTCTATTTTTGCTACCAAGGCACATGTTTCCAAGTTATTAGCTAGCAGAGTTCTCATAGTTGATTCCAAAGATTCTCCAAGAGGAGTGAACTTTCATTTATTATCAGAGGACCAAGATTTGTATTCTGGCTTCTTTTGAGATGGTTCAGACACCTTTTGTTCTGAAGCTTTTATGGCTTGGGTGCCAATAGTTAGATTGAAAGATGGTGCCTTTGATGGGGCACGAATAGTATTAACAACACCATCTATGACAATGCTTTTATTCTTGTTCCAATTTTTGTTCTTGTCTTTAGAACCAGATCTTGATTCGTAATTGTCCTTTTGAAGTGTAATGTCTCCTTTTTTCACAAGTACTTTTTCAATTTTTATCGCATTGTCTACCATCTTATCAAAAGATGCATGATCTTGCATTTGTAAAGGGTAGTTGATCTTTGGAACAAGATTATTGATGAATATTTCCAGTTTCTCTATTTCTAGAATGGGCCTAACATATGGAGAGAATTTCTTCCTCCATCTCTTGAGAAATGTCAGGAATGGTTCTCCTAGATATTGTTTGAGATTGCAGATATCAATCATGGTGATTGGATGTTGAATGTTGTAGGAGTATTGTTAATAGAATAATTTGATCAACTCCTCAAAAGTTTTGATAGTAGAAGGCAATCTAGAGAACCAATGAATGGCTGCTCCCCCCAGAGATCGAGAAAAGAGACACATCAGATAGGTTGGTTCATGCATGAACTCCATAGATTGTGTATAGAATTATCTAACATGATCTTGGGGATTAGAGTGTCCATCATACTTATCATACTTAGGCATCTCCACTCTTTCTGGAAATGGTGGCATGTACAAGTCTTTGTCAAATGGAAAATAACATAGGGCCTCCATGGAGAACTCCTTGGGTTCCTTTTCTTTCTCAAGGTTATTAAGTTTGACTTGCATGGCATGCATCTATTTCTTCATAGCTATGAGTGGAGTTTCTTCCTCATGTGTAATGATATCTGCAACATTAAAGCTGGGAGGAAGTTTAGCTCCTTGATGAGCTAATTGTAAAAAGTATGCCTCTCTGTCTTCTTTCAAGAACTGCTTCATGATTCGTTTGAAGTTATCATCATTTTGATTTTGAGCAATTTCTTCAAGTGTGGGTTCCTGATCTATACCATGTTGAGATTGAGCTCTTTGAGAGCCAAAGTTTATCCCTGCTTGAGACATGGTAGGAGTTCTCCCTAGGATAGATTGATGAGGAGTTTGTTGATTACCTCCATGAGTTGATGAAGGAGGAATGTAACCAATTTTTAATCAGAGATTTCCAACACTGTTGTCTTCGTAGAGACCAGAAGTTGCTCAAGAGTTGGAGCTTGGAGAGTATTCAAAGGTAAAGTATGAGATGTTTCTCTAGATTTCTTGTGAGAGGAAGCTCTAGTTTCCACCATTAACCTTGGGTGAAACAAAAGAATATGATGAAGACAACTGAAGAAGGATTTGATTCAAGAAGATCAAATGATGCAACCTTGTCAAGGTTTGATTGATTGAAGCTTGGATTAGACATAAATGAAGGAGACTATGCCCTGGATGTATGGGTAGATTCCCAAAAGTTAGCAGACATGAGTTTACAACACTTAGCCATTTTTTATGATTGATTGAAGATTGATAGTTATGACAAGGTTTTGACACAAGATGAAAAAGACTCAAATCGATTAAATAAAAGGATAAATCGGATTCAAAAGGCCACTTTAGGAAAATGATTAGATTCTCAGTATTTTCCACTCTATTCCTGACATAGTGATTTGTTTGATAGATTCTGGAAATAGGCTGAAAAGGTCAGGTCTCTGATAGTTCTGAAAACTTTTTGAAATTTCTCAAATGACTTTCTACAGACTCATACGATAGTGGGTATAGCATGAAATGATAATTGAAAAACTTGTACGACTATTGATAGCAAGGTTTTTAACTCTTTGGAATTGATTGGCAACAAAACTCGTATGACAATGTACCTGATACCATATGACAATCTGGGGGTTCTGAAATGATAATAGTTGAAATTCGTATGACTTTCTGACTTTACAAAATGACTATTGACTCTAACAAGGTGTTTGACATCAAATTTTTCAATTTTTCATATTTTTAGTTTCAGATTGTTCACAAAATTGTCTGTCTAGATTTGAAGATTGTAGCGGATTGATTCGTTCTTAGTAACCAGATAGATAAACAAGCACGCAAAACAACAAGCAAGTGATTTCAAGCATGTCTAAAAATAATGAACAGGGGACAAAGTAACCCTGTGCATGAACAATCAAGTGACTGAATTGTGCTAATCCCTAGGAGTGCTAATAGTGTATGTTCCAAATTTTTTTGCAATAACGCACATATTCCTAGAAAAATGAAAATTTGGCCTCACTAGGGTTTTTAGTAATGGTTTGACTCTGCAACTTTTGTGATCTCAAGAGGGAAAACTCCAATCCAGGCACACCAGGGTTTTGACATAGTCTGAGAACTTAATCTTCAGGATCTGCTAGGGAGATCTGACAGCCTAACAAGAGACCACACCTATGGAGATTTCTTCCACAAGGACATTTATATAGCGGTTGTCACTACCACGGTGAAAATGGCTATTACCACTTGAGGTTCCATCAACATGGTTGACCCAATTAAGGGAATGTCCACTATGGTTAACCCTCTCTAAAGGTGACTCACAAAATATACCACATGGAGATTGGTTCCAGATTTAAGGATCTGAGTTTTTGGTACTACCCAAAAAGGGAGTAGAGCATAATCCTCTAGCCTTTTGACTTTTAACCCAAACAAAGTAGATAGATTAATCTGACACGCTAAGACCAAGATTATCTCACAAATATCTATGATGTCAACCACTCATGATCTATCAACCTCTCCAAAGAGAGAATGTATCAATCAGAAGCTGAAGACGCACAAATCTAGTAGAACGTGAGACTCCCTCAGTATCCTCCCTACCTACAAGGGTTCCTTCATTGAGAAGAGTTTCATTGGAAATCCACTCTCTCAAGAGCCATGAATAGTGTTCATAGGGCCTATTTACTATGTGTAACAAAGATGTTGAAAAACAAATCTATGTCCATTTTTAATAGCCCAAAATGAAATATGTGATATGAAAGCAATAAAGGTCACACAAGCTTGACATGCAAGAGTTATTTTTAATCCAAATTGAAATGTTATCAGTTGAAAAGATTACCTGAATTCCTCACAACACACTTAGTAGATTCTTACCTATTTTTAGAAATTCGCATGCTTTTCCCAATGAAAACCAGCAGAAACCAATCAGAAACAATGAATTTCAATCATTAATGTTAGCTGTTAGTCCAAATCAGGAAAACAAATTTGGAAAACTACCTAAAAAAGTGAAACAACAATTGAAACCTGGGACTAAAACTCGTACGATAGTGGGTTACCTCCCAGATGATAGTCCAGAAACTCATACGACACTAGGTACCAAATCATATGACAATAGGGTCTCCAAACGACACTGTGATCCTGATGGTATGATTCTCTTTCAAAACAATTATTGTATGATAGTGGGTATCTCCTGGTATGATTTTCTAACAAAACTCGTATGAAAATTGTACAGACATAAATTAAAAATCACAACTTGGAACAGAAAATGACAAGAAGATGATAGAAATTGATAGAAATTGAATGGAAACCCATTTCAGGGCCCCACGTTGGGTGCCATAAATGTGTGTGTGAATTTTGTACCTGTGTGTAGACACAACACTTTAGTAAAACATTAGAGGTTAGCAAAAATTAAAATCATGCAAGTAATTGAAAACTAAACTAAACTAACCAATCGATTTACTGCCTTCTAGTAGATGCGAGTATGTATTCTCAGATTGGACTGAGATCAGTGACCTTGGTGACACCTAAATGAAGGATTTGATTGCGAAATCTAGATATGAATTAGATGCAAATTAATCTTTTCTTTTTTTTTGGTTTTTCTATGCAATAATAATGAGAAATTTGATATGAATCTATTCTATATGAAAAATTGATATGCAATACAATTAATCTAACAATGGTATGCTAAAATATGAATGATCTCACAAAGTTGTTTGATTTGCAAAAGAAGCTCCAAATCTTCAGATACCAATTCACCAGCATAAGTTTGCACAATTATGAGATATGAGATTGAAGAGTTGAGCCTTGGTTTTTATAGAAATCCAGGGCTTTGGGGATGCATGGAAAAATCCATAAATCACTTAGTTGATTTTTAAGTGAACAAGGAATTAAAGATAGTTAACTCACAATAAATCATGCAAAAGAAGCTTTTTGATTTAAATCAAAAGTTGAGATCAGCTTTCAACTCAAAATAGAGTTGAGTTTATTTTTAAAACAACTTGAATTGATTTTCTGATTTGTGTTTAACTATTTTTTTGGATGTGCATAATTAATTATGAATTAAATAAATAAATAAAGTGATTTATCCTCAACTTAACTGATTTTAAAAATAAAACAATTAATTTATGGGTTAATCAATTATTAAATCAAACTTTTATTCCAAAAACTAGATTATTAAATTTGACAATTTGCTTTAATCAATTAATGATAGGAATTTTGATTTATTGTCAAATTTAAATAATAATAATTAGGAATATAATTAAATTCAATTAAATAATTAAGTGGCAGAATTAAATCTAATTAATTAAATATTTAGAATATTCAATTAATCAAACTTTAGGATAAATAAGATTTATTGCCAAATAATCATTAAATTAAAGATAATTAAGACGATTAGGAATATTACTAGGAATATTCTCCAATGTAGAATTTGAGATAATCAATTAGGATTCGATGATGTTTAGATGTGCCTTAGGTTAGGACTTCAATGTCGATTTCATTCGATTTGATGATGTAGGAGATTAATGAACCTATAGCCTATTTTTGGGGTATTACACAACCTTGGGTCCTTTCTTTACATAAGTCTTTGTTTCTATAACAGACTTTCATTTTATTACCTTCTCAGCTACCTTCTTCTTTAGTGGTGGAGTTGTAGCTACTGACCTTGTGCGTGCACCTATTTGCAATGGCAACTGCCTCTTCCTTGGAGTTTTAGTAGGAGGAACCGTTGTAGCTTCTTGTTCTTTTTCAGATTTGGTCTCCTCACTATTATATATTTTGTCAGCCAACATCAACTAACCTTCAGTTGTAGGTTCAACTGGTGACTCCTCAGATGAGTCTAATATGTCTCTAAAGTGCTTAGTTAGAACTTTCTTCATTTTCTTTGACTTCCTTGTCATTTTATTGATGATCAGATTAGTTTTTATTCTTGACTTAGCTTCCTCAAAGGTTCCAAACCTTGTAGCCTTAGGGTACTTCATTAATGCTAGCAGTTCCTTAATATATTTCAAACTAAAATCATAATCTATTTCATAGCCCATAGGTGCTAGCCATTTTGTCCTTGGTTCTACAACTTTTATCATAGTGTGGTCAGTGTTCACTAGGAAACAAATATCCATTGCATATTTATCAACCAATTCATCAAGAATTCTACTTCTTAAATTCATCTTCACTTTAAAATCTTCAAAATAACTATTTATTACATTCTCAGCATTATCTCCCAGACCTTTCATAATATCAAATATTTATGAAGTGATCGGTTTATCATCTATCCATTTAGTGTGACCGATAGAGGGAAAGAATTTCTGGAGATAGAAAAATAAGCATACTAGGAGTGATCCAAACTTATAGGTATTAGACTTCTATACTTTTATTGTCTTCATGTTATCTTCAACCTGTCTCAGTAGTAGCTTGGCTAGGTCAATCTGATGACCCTTCTTTATCATTTTGTGTGCCATGTCGATTGTGCTATAGGGTACGCTATTTAATATGCTCAACTAATATATCTTGTACCCAATTATATGTGTTGCAAAATTAATTCCGCGATCCACAATTGTTGAAAATTTTAGTGCTCTTCTATCCCATGCTATGCCAGTATTCTTTTCAACATCAGCTCGAGATGAGATTTGAAATTCTTTGGCTTTATCGGTAGTAGGGTAACTAGTAACCCTGCTAATCATTCTTTTTGTGACCTTGATCGATTTGTCTAGCCAGAATGTTCTCTCATGATAGTGGCTCAACACAACCCTAATCCATTCATTCTTAAAATCCTTTAGGAAATCTAGGGCATGAGTAAGACCAATTGTCTCAACCAATTTGTGCTCTGGTTTCAATTTTATATTTTCATCACAAAGAGCCTGATACACAACATACATATCGAAATCACCAATTTCCCCATTTTTATAGTGAATGTATGATCGTATATCTTCTGTCAACAAAACCCTAGGTGGGATGCTTGAAAAAGTGCTCGCTAAATCTATTTTCGAGGCAACTTCAGGGTGTAATTTATAAGGTGGTTCCTTGTAACTTGCAGACACTATCAAATTAACTTCTTCATCCACAACCTTAGATGAACTCACAGTAGATGCCATTTCAACAAACTAGGTTTTCTGATAAGTATGAGAAAGGTGCTCAGTAGGGTTTCAACTTACTCAGAATGTATCGAAGAGTGTGCTTAGTTTGATTTGCAACTACTTGAATTTGCATGAAATATTCTTGCTCAAACTCACTCTGTGAAAGCTTAGCTCTTCAAAATCGCAATGTGAAAAATGAACTCTGTATTTCATGTATTTATAGAATTTTTGATATTCCTACTCAAAACTTTATGCAATAAATGCTTGACCTACTTTTTGGTTCATGGTAACTATCAGCTTAGTGATAGGTACAATCTTTCCTTAGCTTGGTTAACACAAGACTTCTTTTCTCGGTTGATACTATTATTCGGTTAACCTTGAATAGTGATTACCGATGGGTAACCAATGCTCGGTCTAAATTTTACTAACTGTATAACTTTGTTAGCTCAAAACATATAAACCATAATGCATCTTTATTCATGCAGATTTGGTATGTGCACAACATATATAAGGAAATGTATGTAAAATGTGATCATTTTGAAATGTCAGTCCCATACATACCTATATCACCTTAAGTGGAGGTACCGATGTCACCCAATCCAGTGGACGAGGTTTCACTGACAACATTACTTGACTCTGTATTCTCATTAGATGCCTTCTTCCACATGCTATTCCTTATTCTCATGATATCTACAATAGTGTTTCCACTCTCAAATACATGACCTTCTTGTGGTGCTTGATCTCTTTAGTCCTTGCTTAAATGACTGACCTTATGACAATGCATACATGCCATTCCAGTGCTTGTCTAGCCCATCTTTTCCTGTTACAATTCACTGCAATGTGCCCATATCTACCACATGCAGCATAGTTAGCCCATGTGTTATAATCCCAAACATAAGAGTTACCTTGTTTCTTCAGTTGATAAGGCTTGCATTGTGTCTGCTACTTAGGTGTCCATACTTGCTTCATTTTTTCCTTACATTCTCGTGCAGTGTGTCCATGTTTATTACAAGTATAGCATATTTTCTCCATAGTAGTATTGTTAGCAATATCATTATGTTTAGCTCTACACTCATAAGCTTGATGTCCATACTTTCCACAGTAGTAACAATATCCATTGAATTTAGGAGTGATAGGAGGTTTACCTTGTGCTTTTCTTCTACACACATTAGATGTATGTCCTAGTTTGCCACAGTGATAACATGACAACATTTTAGGTCTTTCATTTTGAATTTTTTTGACTTGTTCAACTTGTTGTGATGATTCTCCTTCACCGGTATAGCCTATCCCAGCTCTGCTCCCAAATCTTCTTTGATTAACCAGAAAATCATCAATCTTCTTGGAATTGTTCTCAACCAATTTCTTCATTTCATTGTGTTGGTATTGATTTTTCACTTCATTTCTCAGCTTTTCATTCTCCTCTCTGAGTCTTGCAACTTCTTCAAGATTCTTGACAATTCTCCATTTACTTGGTTGACCTCTTGATTCACAGTCATCATCTGATTAGATACTTGAAAATGGTGATCAGTGAGTCTCTGTATTTCACTTTCTTTTTCTTGAATTTGTTCAGTCATTTGTCTTCAGTCATCAATATCCATATTCCTTTCTTTCTCATCTTGTCTAGCATTGTTCGTTGTCTCTACCATTCTCAACATCTGAGATTCTTGATCGATTTGTAGTGCTTTCACTTGTTCGGTTAGAAGTTGATTCTTTTTAGACAAATCAAAGATTATACTTTCAGATCCATCAAAAATACTTCCAGAACTAGATCCAATATGGTCAAATATATCATCAATTTCTTCTTCATGGTAGCCAATCTCATTTTTTAGAATAGCTAGGTTCTTCCTTTTAACCAGTAATTTCTTAAGTCCTTCCTTGGCTTGCTTATACTATTCAACAAACATCTGCATCTAAATCTTCTAATTCTCAATAGAATTATCTAACTTATACCTCTCCATGAATTAGATCTTTACCCTTTAGTGGTTAAACTATCCAATAAGAGAATTGATCTCTGATACCAAATGTTGGAATTAGGAGAGATAGCATACTGAGAGGGGAGGGGTGAATCAGTGCCCACAAAATTTTTTACTCATAAACCTTTCAGATCTATAACAGTAAACAATAGTAACCTTCCAAATAACTTGTATCTAATACATGTATCATTCATCCATTCAACTTGTGAAAGTAAACAACATGAAATCAATAATATAACAGTCCCATAACACAAGTATTTTGGTAATGCAGAAACCCTTGTTAGAAGGTAAAAGCTGTGGTGGGGATGACACCCACAAATTATTCACTACTGCAGATAGAAAAGGTTTTCCTATTAGGGATACAAGTGGTTATCACTTCTAGTGATCTTACCTTGTTAGGAGTAACATATTAGATCAGCTAGATCTACCTAGTGATAGGATTTTAGAAACACTACTTGAGTGTGCACTCGGTTAAGAGATTAACAAAAGACTGTCAAGTCTACTATGTTAAGAGATTTAACCAAAACTCTATTACTATTGTTAGAAAGAAATAGGTAAATATCTGCTAAGGAAAACATGATTGTCTGATACAAATCAATAAAGTACTGATAAAATATCACCTTTACTGTGATGAATCTCTACTCTAAACTACTCAGTTAGCCTGCTCTAATTCTACTTAATCTGATTTCCTCTATATAATGGTCTGCTCTGTCAACTGATAATCTTGAATTTAGGCAAGTGCTTCAAGTGCTTCTCTATTCATACATCAGTTCACATCAAAAATGATGTAACATACAAAATATATAACATACAACATTATGCCACTTATACACAATTAGGTTTACAAATCTTAGATAAAACCCTAATATCTACGGTGTACAAAAATAACCTAGATCAAACTATTACATAAGATCTTCATCGTATCTCAACAAAAAGTTGTTCTCGATCTTGGTAAAACATTTTTTGATCTATTGTAACCATTTGCATAGAAGAATGTGCCATTCCTAAATACTATGCTATTTCCTATGATCCTCGGTAAACACTGTATAAACTGCTCGATGTTTGTTTTGATGCTTGGTGTTTACTATCACTTGGTATTGGTGTCTGTTGATACTCAGTAAACTATTTGATGTTTGGTGTATACACTTAATCAAGTGGCCTTTTTTGCTTATAGTTACCGACTAGATTCATATAAATAACCGACCGATATAATTTGATAACCTTTGATACTAATGACAATCATTAATGCTCAATAGAGATAACAAGGGGCTTATTCTGAACAAGGATCCAAAAGAAAAAAATGATTTTAGGGGTTAAGAACTTATACCAAATAGTTGCACATAGAGGTTTGTCTTCCCTTGAAAAAAACAAAGAACTAGTTGAGGTAACCTAGAATTCTCCATTAGAAGTAGGGGCCCATATAATTTTGCCTTGAAAGTTGTCCCTAATAAACCAAGACTATAATTCATTCATAAGAGGATAGAAATTGTTGTCAATAATGCCAACATCCTTCCATTTATTATTTTTCTAGTAGTTAGAAACTTTTAATCCAAAGATAGCTTTGGCTTGATTGATTGATTCCTTCCACTCTTGCTTATTGGATAGAGGCTCTTTTTGGATCCAAGGGTCATTCTAAAAACCAATTTTTTCCCCATCACCCAGCTTCCATCTTCTCCCCTCAAGAATGATATCTTTCGAGGAATTTATACTATTCCAGATATAAGAACCATTTACTTTATCTTCATTTTTAATATAGTCCAAATTTCTAGATTAAAAAAGGTACTTGTTTCTTATGATTTCATTCCATTTCTTTCTGTCCCCATAAATTCTCCAAATTTGCTTAGCTGGAGGTCTTTAATATTTGTTAAAATGCAATAAGATTAATATAATTCCATGTTTATTTTTCAAATGTAGTATATACACACACACACACACACACACACACACACACACACACACTAGGATATATATACATAAAATATGTTTACTTTTTAAATGGTTTTAATATTGGAAATTGATGTGCATTTAATAACATTTTTTGATACTAGCATTGTTTTAATGATTTATGGCAATCTATTTTTCTTAGAGGATAAA
Source organism: Chamaecyparis obtusa (assembly GCA_027943335.1). Classification (NCBI taxonomy): domain Eukaryota; kingdom Viridiplantae; phylum Streptophyta; class Pinopsida; order Cupressales; family Cupressaceae; genus Chamaecyparis; species Chamaecyparis obtusa. The sequence goes on from BSBK01000760.1 coordinate 2,835,638, forward strand.
CATTTATGTTTACAGAAATTGTTTATGTACGTTGTTGAACTTAAATCCATATTGGTTCATTTTCAATTCTTTATGATGTAAATGTTATTTATTCATCCTTGAGTGTTTTCCTTTTCTTAAATGAGTTAATGGGACATTAGATGACCTAGGAGGAATACAAAGGTTGGGGTATGAGTCTTATAGACATGTTTTCTATCTTATGATATGGTGTGTGTGTATTATGCTTTATCGCCCTAAATTGACCATGTAGGCTCATGTTGCACTATATTCTGTAAATGGGTATCTTGTAGTCATTTCTAGTTCTTGTGTATGATATTGGATTTGTGATTACCCGGTTGTATACCTGTATAGGATAAAATAGGGATGGGGTCCTAGAACAATGGTTTGCACATAAAAGAGACCCCAAAGCCAATATTTTACACATACATTTGAATTGTAGTGGATAAAATGTAAATCTAGAAATACTTGAAATCAGATAAAATAAGATACATACCTCATGATGAAATTAAATTGGAAATACCTATTTTCTAGTGCCGGTGCATAGTTTCAGGCAATTTTGCAACCTATTTCAGATTGGAAATGCCGAGATAGAGAAAACCCAAAAAAAAAATTTCTTTCTGGAAGTAGGTGGTCTTTGACCCAGATAAAAGGTCAAAGCCTACCATGAGATTTTGAAGGTTGACTTTGACTTTGTTTACGAATCTCAGAAGTTCAATGAAAAGTGTATCCAAATCTGCACTTTAATTTGTCATCCTACACCTGTACCTACAAGAAAAATGGTTTTGTTATTTGGGGGAGGGGTTTGCTTTAGTCAAACTTTAGTTTGGAATCAACCTTAATAATGGAATTGAAATAGAGAATGCTAGCAAGTAGTAGAAGTAGATCTAACAACAAAGCTATGATATTCAATAGATAGGCAGTTGTATTTGAAATGTAATCAAGTATATTGATATGAAATCTTGAATATAACATTAAAAAATGTAAATCAAAACCTCCATGATTGTATGCTTGGAATCCACCTAAGGGAAGAATGAATGGATCTTGAAGATTAACAAAGGATCTTGAAGGAAGATCACACCACCATAATGGATACATCTAGGGTTTTGAATGATGAATCTTGAATGCTTGAACCAAATCCCTTCAATGGCTTGAATGCTTGAATCCTTGATCTTCAATGGAGAACTTAAATGGAGAAGAGGACTTGAATGGATGATTTCTTGAATGGAATGTTTGATCTTTCTTGAGAGTGAACTTGATGGCTTGTGAATATCTCTTTGAGAGCTTTTGATCATGAAATTGCTTCGTGAATAATGGATGTGAAAATGAGAGAGGAAGGCTTCCTTTTATAGTGATCTAGGGCACAATCCTCTAGAGGGGCCACCTTGGGGAATTAAATTCCAATTAGGCCTCAAACCTTTAGGAATGGACCTAAATGAAATATAATTTATGAGTTTACCATTTCAGAGACCAAAACAGCCAACCCGAAAGTGGGAAAACAATTCTTTCCAAAACCCCACATCCGGAGATCACAGGACCTTGAAACTTGAACCTAGGGTCAAGGATGAGGTCGACCCTAACCTAGGTTAGGGATGAGGTCTTCCTTGACCTCTCAAGGTCATCCTCTACCTTTAGGTCATAGATCTCAGGGTTTCAGTCGAGAATGCTAGGAAAATGCAGCCAAAAAGTGGAAAATGGAGCAGAATCGAGGGAAAATGCCAGATCAAAGCTGAGTACCCATTCAAGGTGTTTGAAATTATCCCAAAATGCCTACTCAAAGGGATAAATTCTCTTAACATGGACGTGCTTCCATTTTAAGATGATACATTAAGCCCCCACTTTAGCAAGAGTATGGACTCGATGCAAACTCTTGGTAAAGGAGAAGAAAGAGGAGATCCAAGTGGATTCACAATGATATAAAATAACACTTAGCTAAGGACACAAGACCCTAGGCTAAGGATTCTAACTCAACATACATGCACGAGGGTGTGAAAAGAGAAAACCAAAAGAACAAGGGTTAGTACAAATCCAAATCAACTAGTAGAGGAAACCTTGCTAAGAAATATTTCCTATACTAATATCATATTTGGAAAGCTATCATAAAATCATAAATGATTACATAAGAAAGACAAGAGAAGCACTATAAATAACATAGCTTCATGATCGAGTCCTACTAGCATGAAAAAAAAAAGAGAGAAAAGAGAAAGTGATTACCTCACCCAGTAAGAAAGTAACAGTCTACAAGATCTCGCAGGATCCAAATCTTTTCCACAACATCAATATTCAGCTAGCCCAGGTCTGCAACACATAGCACACTGGTAGGCACCCAGGAAAAATCTAAACTTGTACTCAAACTTCCAAGCAATTTTCCTTCTCCTAAGCTTATAGGCTACTAACTTCCTTCCCAACCCCTCTTGATCCCAAACAACTACCCAAGCATCCTATAAATATTGATTCCTAGCCACAAGTTAGCTAATGAAACAATAAACCCTTACAAAAAAATATTAAATGCTAAAACATCAGTCAGTTCTCAAATAGCCTTACAAATAAATAAATTCTTGAAGATGGCCCCAAACGGTCATCAGATCCACATAGAAGAATGCAACACGCCAGATCTAGGTCCCCACATGTCCAACAATCAATCCATAACTTGAGGAGTGTGACCCAAATCAATGGAACCAATTGGCCAAGCTGATCCATCCAAACAAACCAAGCCCGTAAGCAAGAACACTGAGAAACACAAAAATAACTGAGTGCCAAACACTGACCATGCCAAGCATGATCAAGGAACGCAGTTATCACCAAGCATTCTTCAAAGACCGAGCACCTCAGTAACCACAGAAATTGAGCAACCAGTCTCCCAATCGAACAATTACTCCACCAAACCAAGATCAAAACTAACAATCTACCTTCAAAGAAAAACATGTTTTTGGTTGATACAGGATTGCCAAGAATCCTAGGATCCTCCTGCATCAAACACCCCAGGTAAGAAATATTTTCTCATAAGGAAATCAAGAAGGCCTCAAGGGAATCAAAATAGGTATGCCAAATCTTTTCTTCACCCATATCTCCTCTTGTCCTTCATCCCAAGTTGTCTTTACTTTATTCACTATCTCATGCATAATTTCTTCTGCTTTCCACTTTGCTTATCCTTCTAGTCGGCAACTGATAGAAACTAACTCTGACCACTACTGATCACATCAGAGCCTCGGTAAGGTTCATCCTCTCCAGACCCCTCAAATAACTCAGTATCATCTGCATCTCACTATGTCATAAATTTCATCATCTTTTGTACCATCTCTGCCAGCAAGACCATCTGTTTCTTAATCTCAATAAACTCTTCAGATATATCATTTTCCTTCTCTTTCAAACTAGGCTTTGTAGGAAGAGGTTCATCAATCCTCTTCTCCTGAGGCTTGTCATAAGGACAACACCTGATAACTCCACATCTCTTAGCCCCTGTTTCCTGTAAAGGTATCAGCTTATGCCTGTGTGTGTGAATTTTGTACCTGATTTGTAGACACAACACTTTAGTAAAACATTAGAGGTTAGCTAAAATTGAAATCATGCAAATAATGGAAAAACTAAACTAACCAAGTGATTTACTACCTTCTAGTAGGTGCGAGTATGATATTCTTAGATTAGACTGAGATCAGTGACCTTGATGACACCTAAATGAAGGATTTGAATGCAAAATCTAGATATCAATCAATGCAATTTAATCTATATTTTTGGTTTTTCTATGCAAATTATGATGAAAAATATGGATATGAAATCTAAAATCTATATGAAAATTGATATGCAATGATTCTAAGATATACAAACAAAGGTGATCTCACAAAACGTGGTTGATTCGCAAAGAAGCTTTGATTCTCCAGATAGCAATTCACCAACATAAGTTTGCAAAAATATGACATGATTTGTGAAGAGCTGAGGCCTTAATTTTATAGAAATCCAGGGCTTTGGAGGTGCATGGGAAAAGCCATAAATCACTGTTGATAAACTCAGGTTGATTTTTGAGTTATCAGGAATAAAAGAGATAATTAACTCACAAAAATATGCAAAAGCAGAGTTTAACTCAAAATAGAGTTTAGCTTTAATTGATAATTGATAGTTGTCTGCTTTTGTGATTGTGCATATTTTATTATGATTTAATTTAATAATGAATTGATTTATTTTCAACTTAACTGATTTTGAAAAATAAAACAATTGATTTATGGGTTAATCAATTATTTTTCAAACTTTTATTCAAAAACAATATTATTTAAAAATTGACAACTTCCTTTAATTAATTAAATAAGAATTTAATCAATTTTTCATAGGATTTTGGATTTATTGTCAAATTTAAATAATACTATTTAGGAATAAATAGAATTAACTTTAATTAAACAATTAAGTGGCAGTCTTAAATCTAATTAATTAAATATTGAGAATATTCAATTAATCAAACTTTAGGATCAATAGGATTTATCACCAAATAATCATTAAATCAAAGATAATTAGGATAATTAGGAATATTACTAAGAATATTCCCCGATGCAGAATTTATGATAATCAATTAGGATTCAATGATGTTCAGATGTGCCTTAGGTTAGGACTTTGATGTCGATTTCATTCGATATGCCGATATAGGAGATTAATGAACCTATAGCCCATTTTTGGGGTATTACATTTTGCCCCTCTTTGAATTACTATGCGAAGCGTAGTGGTTCAAAGACAATCTATGTATGATATTGAAATTGATGTTTGAAATTGATAATTGATATGAAGCAGAAGCTGATTGAAAGATTTGATATGAAGATAATAGGTCCTGAATGACCAAAGATAATGTTAACTATAAGAGCAAATGAACCGATGATTGTGAAAAAGTGTCAAAATGCCTGATTTTGAACCTTATGATTGCAAAGAAGTGAGTGACCGATTCCAGACCCGATTGTCCTTATATTGAATCACATTGGTATCACATCCGAACCCTTCAGTTTCTGAAGAACCAAGGAAATAACACAAATGAACCAATAGTTACAAAACTGATACAATTTACAAGATTAAGAGAATACCAAATTGATATGAATCTCGATGAATCTGATATGCCCCGAGTGATGATTGATTTGCCTTGAGCAATGAGGTCTTTTGATGAATCAGCAACTAGATGTGGTTGTTGTCTTGATTACTGAGGAAAGATATGATTTCAGCTTACAGACTTTGAATGATATGTAATACCATGCCCCCTTGGGATAAAAATTGAAATCTGATAAGAAAATTTAGTGTTGAATAGTTCAAAAGCATGTTAATTGATTTAAGAAGTGGTTATACACATCTGAGAACACATTCTACATCGTTTGGAGGTCCAGAAGACCAAGTTTGACTAGGTTACACCATGAGTTGACCATGGGTGACCAAGTTGAAATTTTGATAGTTTGATGGAAGATAATCAGTTAAGTTGAATATTGGATTTCTATGATGAATGAAGGTCGATTATGCAAGCAGTAGTTAATAATATTAATGATCTCAGATTTTGATTTTGATCTTGAAAAAGGATTCTACTTGTTGTTTTGTTGGAGGAACCTTCGTGTGAGATTCAGCTCTTGTTAGATTTGAAGATGTGATTGAAGAATCATTTAAGCATTGAAGTGGATCCAACCATTGTGAGATCATGCAAACATGCAAAATGCAAAGAGACATGTAGAATGAAATGCAACCTAAAACCTAGGACCTAGTCATTGATCATGTGTCGGTCATTCTCATCATTGAATTTTTAGGTAACTAGATAAATCAATACAATGCCCACTAGTTATGAAACCATAGGCATATGAATATCTATTTGTATATGTAGGAATCAATACAACACCCACTGATTATGAAACAATGGGCATATGAATATTGATTTTATTTTCGGAATGTCAGATTAGATATAAGCACCAAGGCACAAACGCTAGGATGACTTGAATATCATGTCCATTTTGATATAGCAATTTGTATAAGCATCAGAATATAAAGGTCATGATGACTTGAATATGCCTTGTAGTACAAACACATCAAGTAGTCAAGAGATCATTCTAAATCCAATGTGAATTACCCATAGTGACCCTTTATTGTTCACATCCTTAGGTAAGATCACGTTTCACAGTAGGAGAAAGAACTCACTAAATAAGACAATAGTTAGATCAAACTTCCTTTAATTTTTTGGGTATCAATGGTTGAGGTACGCATGGCCATCCAATTCGAGATAGAGGCTCTTATAGTCAGACACCATTTCAATCTAAAATTTCCAAAGTTGTTAGATTTTCACACACAAGAAGGAAATAAAGAAAAGATTATGCCCCCAGTCATCACTCTCTAAATCCTGTAAAGGACATCATCGAAGAGCTTAAAGGAACACAATATGCAAAAATCTCAATGTGAATCAGTCAGCATACAAGGAGATAAAAGCATGTAAAAAGCATAGATTGTTTTCATGTTGAGTTTGATGTTGATTGCATTGTTGTAGATGCAAAATCCTTTCTAGAGAGGAGACTGACTGACTGACTTAGATATAGCTTCAAAGGACTTTGACTGGATACGATACATCTAAGATACATTGGAGGCCATAGGATATGACATTGATTGCCCCCAAGTGTTAAGCATCGATAGGATACAGACACTTGAGCTGATTGGTGTACAGACTGACTTATTGAAAATAGGAATGTTAAAACAAACTAGGAGATATGTACAAACTAAAGCAAGACTAAAAGCTGGGAAAGACCAAGATTGTGCTGATAGATGGAGCGTTTTGAAACAAGTGGCACCCGTTTGCCAATTTTTCACCATCTTGGTAGATATTTTATTTTTGCTACCAAGGCACCTGTTTCCAAGTTTTCACTAAGGCACATTTTTTCTTTTTCTCATTTTTTTGTATTTTTCATTTTTTCAATTTTTTTGATATTTTTAAATTTTTACTTTTTTTTGTACTTTTGATATTTTTTTACTTTTTTTGTGAATCATCAAGGTGCCTATTGCTAGGTTTTCACCAAGATGTTCCTTTTTTTTTAGGACTTTTTCTAATTTTTAAGATTTTTTCAGGACATTTTACCAAACACTGAATGTCTTAAGCATAGAATTTCTTTAGATGGAGAACATTAATTGGTTCTCAGAGCTGTTCTCCTTCAGTTGTTGAGAGTTGATAGGCACCAAAGCCAAAAGTAGCAACAATAAAAAAAAGGGACCCAGCCAGTTGGGTTCAAACTTCCCCTTGCATTCTCGATGTGATTGATTTTTTGGATTCTCTCTCAAGACTAGATCACCAACCTAGAATTCTCTGTGTCTAACTTTCTTATTGTACCCTCTAGACATTCTCTTCTGGTATACTCTGAGATGATCATATGCTGCTTTTCTATGCTCATCTATTAGTTCAAGCTCTTACAACCTAGACACTCTGTAGTCATCATCAGTTACTAGACAATGCATTATGATTCTTAGTGATGGGATTAAAACCTCAATAGGCAGTACCGCTTCAAACCTATAAACTAAAGTGAAAGGTGTAGCCCCAACAGGCATTCTAATACATGTTCTGATACTTGGTATACTTGATAGCATATTTTTCTATTGCAAACTCCCAAGCAAGATCATATCTTGCGGTCCCAATGTCTAGCAAGTGGAGAACAAGAGGGATTGGAAAGCTGGTGGAAGACATAGAAGACAAGAGAATGAAAGATAATGAAGGGAAGAAATCCTCAAGGGAAAACTTGTCAAGGGTACCCAAGCTAGGGAAAATTTTTCATGTAAAGCACATTTGGACAAGCAATGAAAGGCCAGCATAGGATAAGTCACAAAAGCGTAATGCCAAAGAAGGACAAGATGTAGTCCAAAGGAGTAGACATGTCAAGAGGTTTCAAAGCACCGTGTTTTACTCTTTCTTTTTCAAATCAAGACCAAAGGGGAAAAGGCTAGAATGAATGGAGGAAAATAAATATGAAGGCTAAAAAGGAAGGGAATGAAAGCAAGATCACTTTAAGATAGCTCAAAAAATAGCCAAATGTTCGTGTATAGATCAACATTGTCAAGATCAAAGAGAGAAGATGGAATGGATGAGATATGTAGAAGAACTACACATGATGCCTGATTGCCAGGTTTTCATCATGGTACTTATCCAAGGTGCCACAAGGGAGTGGTTTTCACCATACAATGAATTTATTTCTCTTTACTTTTGCTACCAAGGCGCCTATTTCCAGGTTTTCACCAAGGCACATTTTCAATTTTTTTTTTTTCTTTTTCTTTATTTTTGGAAGAAGGAAAGCTCTTTAGATAATACTCCTTGAGAGGATAAACCATGATATGTCAAGGATTCAAAATGATATGCTCAAAGATGCTGATAGGGAAAGGGAGATGGAAGAGAAAAATGGAGGATAAAGTTTTATGTAAAGCAAGTGAGGTTGGAAGATAGGAGGAATAGGCAAATGAGGAAAAAGGATAGAAGGTAGAAGGATAATGAATGAAAGGATTGTGAAAGGGTAGATGGAAAGGAAGGCAAGATCAACATCAACACAAACCTTGAAGGGTGGTGAGAGGATGGAGGAAACGTGAATGAAGGAATACGTGAAGGAATATGGCGAATGGATAGCAGAGGTTGCGGTTTAGGTACATGGAATGGAAGAATGTTTTTGGAAGAAGATGAAGCAGAAGTCTTTGGAAGCTTGAATGTCAACTTCACTTGTTTCTCAACATCAGACTTTTTCAAGAGAGATTTTGGAATCTAGATAGACGTAGCCTTTTCATTTCTTTTTGATGATTTAAAGAGAATATTGTCAATGATGGATTTTGCAACCCATACTTGTCTTGTAGTTTTTTTCTTAGATATCTCTTTTGACTTTATGCCTCCATGTTGATTAGAGGAGACATGGTGATCTTCTTTTTTTGATGGATTTTTGTATTGCTTCTTTTTCTTGTATTGAACATTCAAGTTACTTCCAAAGAACTTGGGACTTGTGGAAGAAGAAGGAGGATATGACTGGTTTAAATGGGTGGGTGGATGAAAAGGATTCAAGGGTATGCATCTATGTTGATCTTGAGGAAAGATGGGAGATGGAGGGATGTAAGGACCCAAGATGGATGGTGAATTAGGAGAGTTAGGAGGGGAAAGTGAAGGAACATAAGGGCCCAAGATGGAAGGAAGGTGTGAAGGCCTTAGTTTTGGTGGAGGAGGTCCAAGGATGGACGTGGAAAATGCAAAAGGATAATCAATAAGTTCATCAACATTTAGATGACAACCAAGGACATCAGCATCTTTAGAGTGAGAAATAAGATTTTCAATAGAATCATGGACATCTTGAATATGAGCACCTTCTTTGATAAGATTGTTCAAAGCTTGCAAAGACTTAGGAAGAGTAGAAAGTGGAAATGAACATGGAGTGGTAGAATAAGAAGATGGAAGACTTTGATCTTGACAAGGAGCTTTGGATAGCACAAGCATACAATTTTTTTCTTGATTTTCAATAGGCTTAACATTGGAAGTAACAACACCATTTTTACCAACCTTAATTGAAGTATCATCTTTGGAAAGCACAAGTGTAGTAAGGTTATTTTGATTGTGAATAAGCTCAATAGTGTAAGTAGTATCGTGATCTTGCTTAGGAGAAGACTTAAGACATGATGGAATGCATGAGAAAGGGTGTGCAGGATCAAAAGAACCATGGAACGAATAAGAGACATCATGAAAAGGATCGGATGACATGGAGGTTTCTTGATCTTAATCTTTCTTTATGTTCTTTTCTTTATCATTTTTAGAGTCCTCTTGACATGGAGCCACTTCTAAGGACAAGGAAGTATGTTGAAATTGTATGGAAGACTTTGGAAGAGATGGTGAAGTTCTAGCTGAAGTAGGCATTATAGAATATAAAGGCTTAGGCTCTTTGGGTTTAGCACTATTGAAAGTATTTGTAGCCAAGTGAAGGTTAGCTTGAGTTTCTTTAAGAGGTAGCCCTTCAGAATAACTATAGGAAACCGCATGAAAAGTATTAGGACCTTTGGTGGATGAAGGACTTGTGAAAGATTTGAAAGACTTGGAAGCTTTAGGAAATGTATGAGCATTGGAGGAAGTAGGGGATGGAAGGGAACCATCACAAGACATAGGTTCAACATTAACATGATCTTTCTTGAGATTGTAATCTTTATTTTCAGCATGAGAGTTCTTAGAGGAGAGATCCTTATAGTATGCACATTTATAACCAGTGCAGAAAGCTTTCTCTTCCTCAAGTGAAGTAGATGTATCATCTGCGTATTGTTCACAAAAATCATCAAAGTCTCTTTCAAAATTAGAATCATATGGATCACCATCATGATCTTTCCAATGTGACGTCCCATTTCCAATAAGCACAAGCACATGACAAGGAGGACTCTTAGGAATAGAGGTGTCAGAGGTATCATTATATTGTCCATCATCATAGTCATCATAGTCTCCAAAGATGGATGTGTCACTCTCTGTGGAAGAGGTATCATAAGGGTTGTCACATTACTCACATTCTATCTAGGGGCAGGGTGACATGTACAAGTCTTTATCAAATGGAAAAGGACATAGAGCTTCCATGGAGAACTCTTTGGGTTCCTTTTCTTTCTCAAGTTTGTTAAGTTTGACTTGCATGGCATGCATCTGTTTCATCATAGATATGATTAGAATTTCTTCCTCATGTGTACTGATTCTTTGAGACATGTTAGGAGTTTTAGGACTCCCTGGAATAGATTGATGTAGAGTTTGTTGATTGACTCCTTGAATTGATGGAGGGGGAATGTAACCAGTTTTAATCAAAAGTTTCCAAGACCGTTGTCTTCGTAAAGACCGGAATTGTAGAGTTGTTCAAGACTTGGACCCTAGATATGAGTCAAAGGTAAGGTATGAGATGCTTCTCCTGATTTCTTGTGTGAGGAAGCTCTAGTTTCCACCATTAACCCTGGGTGAAACAAAAGAACAAGATGAAGACAACTGAAGAATGAATTGATTTAAGAAGATCAAATTACACAACCTTGTCTAGGTTTTATTGATTGAAGCATAGATTTGACTTAGATGAGGGATATTGTGCCTTGGATGTATGGGTAGCTGCCCAAAAGATAGTGAACAAGATATCACAACACTTTGTCATTTTGAAGATAGATTGAAGATTGATAGTTATGACAAGGGTTTGACACAAGATGATAAAGACTCAAATTGATAAAATAGAAGGTGAAATAAAATTCAAAAGGCCACTCTAGGAAAATGATCAGATTCTTGCTAGTTTCTGCTCTATTCCTGACACTGTGATTTGTTTGACAGATTCTAAAAATAGGCTGTAAAAACTAGATTTTTAACAAATCTGACCAACTTCTAACAACTTTGACTTTGGCTTTGATACGAGTTTGGAAATTTTAGGATGACTTTTAACACCAGAAAGGATTTTTGCTTCAGATTTGCAATTTTTTAGTTTTTCAGTATTAGGTTGTTTGCAAATTTTTCTATCTAGTTTTTGAAGATCTGTGTAAAAGTTCATTTCAAGTAACCAAGAAGATATCAAGCACAAAAAATAGAAAGCAAGGGAAGCAAGAAATTGTCTAAAAAAAATGAACAAGGGAAAAAGCAACCTTGTGCATGAACAAGCTATAGTGACTTATTGTGCTAATCCCTAAGAGTGCTAATAGTGTATGTTCCAAAAAGTTTTGCAAAACACACATATTCCTAAAAAAATGAAAATGTGGCCTCACTAGGGTTTGTATTAATGGTCTGACTCTACAACTTTTATGATCCAAGAGGGTGAAGTCCAATCCCGGTGCACCAGGGTTTTGACACAGTCCAAGAATTTAATCAATCAGGAGCTGCTAGGGAGATCTGACAACCCAACAATGAACCACACATGTGAAGATTTCTTCCACAAGGACATTTATATAGTGGCTGTCACTGCCATGGCGAAAATGGCTATTACCACTTGAGGTTCTGTCAATGTGGTTGGCCCAATTAAGGGAATGTCCACTACGATTAAGCCTCTCTAAACGTGACTCACATAATATACCACATGGGGACTGGTTCCAGATTCAAGGATCTGAGTTTCTGATACTACCCAAAAAGGGAGTAGAGCATAGTCCTATAGCATTTTCACTTTTAACCCAAACAAAGAAAACAGATTAATCTGACATGCTAAGACCAAGATTATCTCACAAAGATCTATGATGTCAACCCCTTATGTGTTGGATTAATTGTGTGTTGTCTTTGATGTCACACAAATGTCATATTATTTATCAAGCTCAGTTGGTCAGCAAAGCAGTTCCCAATATTTACCGAGCTCAGTCGGTCAGTAAAGTAGTTCCTAGTATTTATTGAGCTCAGTCAGTCAGCAGGTGGTTTTCAGTGTCTACCGAGATACCTTAGGTGTCAAAGAAAAGTATGGCAAAAAATAGTGTTAATCAAGCTTCCATGGTTAACGAAGGAAAGTTAGTGTTTACCGAGTTCACTCGGTCTCCAAAGGATGTTGTAGAATTCGCAGTGCTTACTGAGTTCTCTCGGTCACCAAAGGAAATCTTTTTAGATTAGTGTTTACTGAGAAAAGTCAGCCCAGTAAAAGATTTTGTTAATTTGAGAAATAAAGTTTGATTATTCCAGCCGACTGTTGTAATGATTAGTAATTTTATTAGTGCTGACTTGACAATCTGAATGGACAATTTGAATGGTATATATAGAAGGTCAAGTTGTGAATTAAAAGTGTGGAAGTGAAAAAGAAGAAAAGTATGAGAGAATTTTGAAGGATGATTAGATATCCTTGAGGAGCAGTAGAGATATATTTTGATCAGGAAGGATCTAGTGAAGCAGAACAGAGATCTGTATTTAGCAATTCAGTTGCATCATTATTTAGGTCATTTCATTGTTACTTTCTTACCATTGTAGCAGTGATTTCAAAATCTCCTAACCAAGTTGGTTTAATAGTCATTTTGTAAATCCTCTAACAAGGTGACAGTTCTATTGAATTGTTTCAAGACCTCTTACAAGGTGACTCCTAATAGGGTGATTAAATCCTCTAACAAGGTCACACCTAACAGTGTGTTTTGTAACCTTTTATCGGGTTGGCTCCTAATAGGGCATCACTTCAGAAGAGTGAAAAATATTAACTAGTTACATTGGTGGTTTTTCCCATATTGAGTTTCCACGTTAAATCTAGTGTCTCTTGTGTTCATGTTATTTTCTTTATTCATGTATGTTAATCACTAATGAATGCTTAAGAATAGTTATAATTAATACTCACTGCAATAACCGAGTTTCAGCATTTCTCTGTATGTTTGCCGAATAACAACAACAAATGATTTAATAAGACATCTAAGGGATCTATGGAAAGAAAATTTATTGTTAACTGATTCACCCCCCCTCTCAGTTACTACATCTATATTTCCAACAATTGGTATTAGAGCTTTTGGTGCTTGAAGGAAGGGTTTCAAGGACCTAAGCTAAAGATCAAGATGTCTTACAAGAGAGAAATTCCAAGGCTTAACAGAGATAACTTTTTAGCATGGAAAGGTCTCATGAGACTTCATCTAGCTTCCATTGGTGACTCAGGATGCAAATATATTGATCAAGAATATACAGTTCCTACTAGCACATTAACTGTTGAAGACATTGCAGAGAAAAAGAACCATAACACCATGATGATAGAAATTGCATCAACTCTTAGCTATGAAGAATTTGATGAGATCAAAGACTGCACAACTGCTTATGAAATGTGGAACAAGCTGAAGAAAATTTATGGTGGTGATGACAATGTGAAGAGAGCCAAAGCAGAAAGCCTAAGAGGACAGTTTGATCAGATGAAGATGAAAGAAGATGAAAACATTGCAAAATATGTTGAAAGAATCAAGGTGAGTGTTAGTGCAATCAGAGCTTCTGGAGGAAAAATTGATGATGAAACTGTTATATAAGTAAGGTTCTTAGAACATTACTTCCTATCTATGCAATAAGAGTATCTGCTATTCAAGAAAGAAGATGTGAACAAAATCACAATATAACTTTCGATGCCTTAGTTGGAAGATTGACAGCTTTTGAATTGGATAACTATGACAACTATGTTCCAACTTCTAAAAATATTGAATCAGCATTTGAGGCCAAACTTTCACTTAAGAAGGGAAAGAAAATTGAGTCAGAAAGTGAAGAAGAATCAGAGGAAAGTTCAGATAGTGATCTTGAAGTTATTGAAGCATTACTTGCAAAGAAATATACTAGAGGCAGAGGTAAATACAAAGGTAAAACTTCTTTAATCTATTTCTCATGTGAAGAAATTGGTCATATTGCAACTAGGTGCCCAAACAAGCAAAGTAAGGATGAGAAGAAAGGTCACAAGTACAATGGCAAGAAGAATTTCAAGTCATTCAAGGATAAAGGTAAGAAAACATGTTTTTTGGCTAAGGATTCTGATGATAGTGAAGAAGAAATTGTCTTCATTGCTATAAAAGATGAATCTGATGATGTTGAAGATGAGATGGTACTTATCTCCCATATAAGAAAAAATGATACATGGATTATAGATAGTGGATGCTCACATCATATGACTGGTGATAGAACAAAGTTTGAACACATTGAAGACTATGATGGTGGTAATGTAAGGTTTGGAAACAATGAGCCTTGTTGTATAAAAGGAAGAGGACGAATTTCATTAACCAAAGAACTTGTATGTGATAATGCATATTGGGTTGAAGGACTAAAGCATAATCTTCTAAGTGTAGCACAGCTAATCAACATTGGATTCAAGGTTGAATTCATGGATGGCAAAGCAAGACTGCTGGATGACAAAGGAAAACTGATTGGTTTAGGAAAACAAACCAAAGGTAACTTGTTTTATCTTGATCTTGGTGAATGCTCATATTTTATTGCTCAAATTGAAGAAATTTGGTTATGGCACAAAAGGTTATGTCATGTAAATTTTGATAATATGGTGAAAATAAGAAAATTCAAGAAAGTAAGAGGTATTCCTACTTTGAAGAAACCTGATGTTGGTCTATGCAAGAATTGTCAGATTGGTAAAATGGGAAAGAATAGCTTTAAAAGTAAAAACTATTAGTTTGAAGATATTTTGGATATTGTGCATACTGATTTATGTGGACCTATTGGAGTTGTAAACTATACTGGAGAAAAATTCTTTATTCTCTTTGTTGATGATTACTCTAGAATGATGACTGTTATGTATTTAAGAGAAAAATCAGAGGCATTTGAGAAATTCAAATGGTATCTAGCAAGAGTAGAAAAGGAAACAGGAAAAAGAATGAAGTGCTTGAGATTAGACAGAGGTGGTGAATTCATCTCCCATGAATTCAATAATTTCTGCATTGAAAGAGAAATCAAAAGATAGGTATCAGCCCCAAGAACTCTTGAGCAAAATGGAATAGCTGAAAGAAGGAACATATCTATCATGGATTGTGCAAGGACTCTAATGATTGAAAAGAACATTGGTATGAAATACTGGAAGGAAGCTATTAGCACTACAGTTCATACCTTGAACTAAGTATAGTTGAGGAAAGACACATTCAAAACTCCTTATGAGTTATGGTATGGCTATAAACCCAATGTAAGTTGCTTGAAAGTATTTGGTAGTAAATGTTACATCTTAAAAGAATCTAGAAAAGGAAAACTTGATGTAAAAAGTGATGAAAGAATATTTTTGGGATATTCTTGCAAAAGTAAAGCATATAGATGTTTGAATTTGTCTACTCACAAAATCATAGAAAGTGCACATGTGAAAGTTGATGAGTTTGCAGAAAAGACTGAAGAAGAAAGCAAAAAGGAACCAGAGGATTACAAAAGATTTGTTTACATTGAACCTGATACATTGCTAGACACATCTGTCAATAAGGAAATTACATCTACCAAGCCCAGTACAGTAACCGAGTCATAAGAAGAAATTCAAACCGAGTCACAAGAAACCAAGTCTCAGCCTGAAGCTACCGAGCCCGAGAAAACTAAACTTGAAGATGAAATTCAAGAAGATGACAATGTAACTCATTCAAGAAGAAAGGAATCTGTATTGGCTAAGTATGTCAGGAAGCATCATACACCAGATCAGATTATTGGAAACAAATCAGATGGTACTATGACAAGAAGTAAACTGAAAGGTACATGTTTACTTGCTGACTTTGAACCTAAAAATGTTAAAAATGCATTGGAAAATGAAAGTTGGATTGAGGCTATGAATGAAGAAATAGAACAAATAGAGAAAAACAAGACATGGACTCTTGTACCTAGGCCTAAAGACAAAAATGTAATTGGAACAAAATGGGTATTCAGGAACAAGCTGAATGAAGATGGTCAAGTATCTAGAAACAAAGCTAGATTAGTGTGTAAAGGGTATTCTCAAGAAGAAGGTATAGATTATGGAGAGACTTTTGTTCCTATTGCAAGATTAGAAGGTGTAAGAACTCTACTTGCATATGTAGCACATAAAGGATTTAAGGTATATCAAATGGATGTAAAATCTGGATTTCTCAATGGTATTCTTGATGAAGAAGTCTACATTGAGCAACCTGAAGGTTTTGTTGATCCAGACAAAAAGGATATGGTTTGCAGGTTACACAAAGCATTGTATGGTCTGAAACAAGCCCCTAGAGCATGGTATGAAAGATTACATAACTATCTTATTCAGATTGGTTTCAAAAGAGCTAATGATAACAGTAGTTTGTACATCAAGGAAGGACTAGATAATATAATTGTTTTGGGAGAAATATTTGTGGATGATACTGTGTTTACAGGTAATGATGATCAGTGCAAAGAATTTTCAGAGAAAATGAACAAAGAATTTGAAATGTCTATGTTTGGTCAGATGAAGTTTTTTGTTGGTCTTCAAATTCAGCAGAGCAAGAATGGTATCTACATTACTCAGTATAAATACATCAAGGAAATACTTAAGAAGTTTGGTATGGAAGATGAAAAACCAGTTGGTACCCCCATGTGTACTGGACTGAAGCTTACCAAAAATGATGATTCAAAAGAATTAGATCAGACCTTATACAGATCAATGATTGGAAAATTACAGTATGTAGTTCATACAAGGCCTGATATTGCCTTAGCAGTTGGTATAGTAGCAAGATTCTCAACAAAACCAAGAGAAAATCATATGATGACAATCAAAAGAATCTTGAGATACTTGAAAGGAACTGAAGATTATGGCTTGTGGTATAAATTTGGAGGCAATCTAGACTTAAAAGTGTTTATTGATGCTGATTGGGCAGGAAATATGGATGATAGAAAAAGTACAAGTGTTGGAGCATTCTTTCTTGGCAAGAGGTTGGTATCTTGGACCAGTAAAAAGAAAAATTGCACATCCCAATCCACAACAGAAGTAGAATATGTTGTTGCAGTAGTAAACTGCTCTAATATTGTTTGGTTCAAATAGTTATTGGAAGGCATGAAGGTTGAGATCAAAGAACCAGTTGTTATATTTTGTGATAATACAAGTGCAATAAATATTTCAAAGAATCTAGTAATGCATTCCAAAACCAAACACATTGCTATAAAATATCACTTTGTTAGAGAATTGGTCCAGGACAAGGAAATTAGATTAGAATATATTCATACAAAAGAACAAATTGTAGATATATTCACCAAGCCACTACCTAAGGATGCATTCTTGTATATAAGAGGTAAGTTAGGGGTCATTCCCCTATATGAGGCTCACTAAATGAAGTTTTAGTAATGCATCAACTAGAGCATATTAAAGATCAGTCAGTTGATGCAGCTTAGTCAAGGAATCATTGCATATGAATCAGTACTCAAGGTACATTGCTATTCACCTGGCATGTGTTGTCTTTGGCATGTGTTGTCAAAGAGGGAGAGTTTGTTGTCATATTTCAAGAAATTTCTTTAGATTTCTAAGAGGGAGAGATTTTCAGTCAGAAAGTGAAGTTTGCTGACAGAGGGAGTTCTCATAGTTGAGAATCAGAATGAAGCTAAGGATATGCTCCGTACTCTATGTTTTCTATGAAATTTCATTGTGCTATGACATATTGTGTTGCCATCAATGCCAAAGAGGGAGATTGTTGCATTAATTGTGTGTTGTCTTTGATGTCACACAAATGTCATATTATTTATCAAGCTCAGTTGGTTAGCAAAGAAGTTCCTAGTATTTACCAAGCTCGGTTGATCAGCAAAGTAGTTCCCAGTATTTACCGAGCTCAGTTGGTCAGCAGGCAGTTTTCAATGTCTACCAAGATATCTCGGGTGTCAAAGAAAAGTATGGCAGAAAACAATGTTAACTGAGCTTCCACGGTTAATGAAGGAAAGTTAGTGTTTACCAAGCTCACTCGGTCTCCAAAGGATGTTGCAAAATTTGCAGTGCTTACCGAGTTCTCTCGGTCACCAAAGGAAATCTTTTCGGATTACTGTTTACCGAGAGAGGTTGGCCTAGTAAAGGATTTTGTTAATTTGAGAAATAAAGTTTGATTATTCTAGCCGACACTTGTAATGATTAGTAATGTTATTAGTGCTGACTTGACAATCTAAATGGACAATCTGAATGGTATATATAGAAGGTCAAGTTGTGAATTAAAAGTGTGGAAGTGAAAAAGAAGAAAAGTGTGAGAGAATTTTGAAGGATGATTAGATATCCTTGAGGAGCAGCAGAGATATATTTTGATCAGGAAGAATCTAGTGAAGCAGAACAAAGATCTATATTCAGCAATTCAGTTGCATCATTATTCAGGTCATTTCATTGTTACATTCTTACCATTGTAGCAGTGATTTCAAAATCTCCTAACCGAGTTGGTTTAACAACCATTTTGTAAATCCTCTAACAAGGTGACAGTTCTATTGAATTGTTTCAAGACCTCTTACAAGGCCACTCCTAACAAGGTGATTAAATCCTCTAACAAGGTCACACCTAACAGTGTGTTTTCTAACCTTTTACCGGGTTGGCTCCTAACAGGGCATCACTTCAGAAGAGTGAAAAATAGTGACTAGTTACATTGGTGGTTTTTCCCATATTGGGTTTCCACGTTAAATCTAGTGTCTCTTGTGTTCATGTTATTTTCTTTATTCATGTATGTTAATCATTGATGAATGCTTAAGAACAGTTATAATTAATACTCACTGCAATAACTGAGTTTCAACATTTCTCTGTATGTTTGCCGAATAACAACAACAAATGATTTAATAAGACATCTAAGGGATCTGTGGAAAGAAAATTTATGGTTAACTGATTCACCCCCCCTCTTAGCTACTACATCTATATTTCCAACATTATGATCTATCAACCTCTCTGGAGAGAGAATGTCTCGATCAAAAGTTGAAGACACACGGATCTAGTGGAACGTGAGACTCCCTCAGTATCCTCCCTACCTACAAGGGTTCCTTCATTGAGAAGAGTTTCACTGGAAAATCACTCTCTCAAGAGCCATGAATAGTGTTCATAGGGCCTATTTACTATGTGTAACAAAGATGTTGAAAACAAATCTATGTTCTTTTTTATAGCCCAAAATGAAGTCTATGATATGAAAGCAAGAAAAGTCACACAAGCTTGACACAAGAGAGTTTGTTTTATGTCCCAAAATAAAGTGTTATCAGATGTAATAGAATAACTGATTTCCTTGCAATGCTCTTAGTAGATTTTACCTATTTTAGCAATTTTTGTTGAGCTTTTCCATGCAAGCAAGCCACAAACTCTTCAACAAGCCAACAAGAAAACAAGCAAACAAGATATGCAAGGTATATTCAACTTATGCAAACCCTAGGGTTAGATCTAAAAACCAATTGTTAGGAGAAATAACAACCAGAAAATAATCCAAATGACAACTCATATCATGCATTGAATCATATGAAAAATAAGTGCATACCCATCACAAAATTTTATTTTATTTTTGTTGCATTTGACCTAGTCAACAAGATCTAATTTTTTTGATATGATTTCGGCCACAAAAATAGAAATACAAAAAAGATACCCCTACTAAAAAATAGAGAGATTTCCAAAAATCTAAAAAATTTGTAAAAATCTCTTCATTTGTGTCCTAGAGACCCATTTTACCAAAACAGACCAGTTTTTGTAAATTGACTATTTGAGCTATTATATTGCATCCAAATTTAAAACACAAAGAATGGATCCCCTGTATAATTTGAATAGATTTCCAAAAATATAAAAATTTCCAAAAAATATGATGATTTTCACTGAAAATGAATTATTTATGAAAAATAAAATAAAAATTATTACAAATTCAAAACATCTTGGAAAATTCTAAATTTTTTATTGAAGCTTCCCTAATACGTCTTCAACTTGAAAAACAAATTTTAGACCAAAACTCCAATCCGTTTGGGAGATAAAATTAAATCTTTGAAAATTTAGGGTTTTAGTCTCCAAGTAAATCTGCACAAGGGAGTTAGCTCCAAGAAAATAACCAAAATCAGCATGTAAAGGTGGGTTGCTCCATGGTGGGTGCCAAAAATGTGTGTGTGAATTTTGTACCTGATCTATAGACACAACACTTCAATAAAACATTAGAGGTTAGCTAAAATCAAAATCATGCAAATAATGGAAAAACTAAACTAACCAAGTGATTTACTGCCTTCTAGTAGGTGCGAGTATGATATTCTCAGATTAGACCAAGATCAGTGACCTTGACGACACCTAAATGAAGGATTTGAATGCAAAATCTAGATATGAATCAATGCAATTTAATCTATATTTTTGGTTTTTCTATGCAAATTATGATGAAAAATCTAGATATGAAATCTAAAATCTATATGAAAATTGATATGCAATGATTCTAAGATATGCAAACAAAGGTGATCTCACAAAACATGGTTGATTCACAAAGAAGCTTTGATTCTCCAGATAGCAATTTGCCAGCATAAGTTTGGAAAAATATCACATGATTTGTGAAGAGCTGAGGCCTTAATTTTATAGAAATCCAGGGCTTTGGAGGTGCATGGGAAAAGCCATAAATCACTGTTGATAAAATCAGGTTGATTTTTGAGTTATCAGGAATAAAAGAGATAATTAACTCACAAAAACATGCAAAAGCAGAGTTTAACTCAAAATAGAGTTTAGATTTAATT
Organism: Chamaecyparis obtusa; assembly: GCA_027943335.1. Taxonomy (NCBI): domain Eukaryota; kingdom Viridiplantae; phylum Streptophyta; class Pinopsida; order Cupressales; family Cupressaceae; genus Chamaecyparis; species Chamaecyparis obtusa. Next base: position 2,856,645 of record BSBK01000760.1, read on the forward strand.
GATAATTGATAGTTGTCTGCTTTTGTGATTGTGCATGTTTTATTATGATTTAATTTAATAATGAATTGATTTATTTCCAACTTAACTGATTTTGAAAAATAAAACAATTGATTTATGGGTTAATCAATTATTTTTCAAACTTTTATTCAAAAACAATATTATTTAAAAATTGACAACTTCCTTTAATTAATTAAATAAAAATTTAATCAATTACTCATAGGATTTTGGATTTATTGTGAAATTTAAGTAATACTGTATAGGAATAAATAGAATTAACTTCAATTAAATAATTAAGTGGTAGTATTAAATCTAATTAATTAAATATTGAGAATATTCAATTAATCAAACTTTAGGATAAATAGGATTTATCGCCTAATAATCATTAAATCAAAGATAATTAGGATAATTAGGAATATTACTAGGAATATTCCCTGATGCAAAATTTATGATAATCAATTAGGATTCAACGATGTTCAGATGTGCCTTAGGTTAGGACTTTGATCTCGATTTCATTTGATATGTCGATATAGGAGATTAATGAACCTATAGCCCATTTTTGGGGTATTACAATGCCGAGCTCCTTCATGCCTAACCACATAAGTGTTAGCATGACCATCAAACAAAACATTCCTATCAAACTGCCAGGGTCTACTGAGCAACATATTACAAGCATCCATAGCCAATATATCAAACAATATATCATCATGGTAAGATCCACTCTGGAAATTAACCAAGCACTATTCTTCGACTCTAACCTTAGAAACATCTTGTATCCAACTAATTTGATAAGGATTAGGATGCTTCCTTCTTTCCAAACTCAATTTACTAACCATCTCATCTGAAACAAAGTTCTCAGAACTGCCACCATCAACTATGACATTACATACCTTATTCTTTCACTTACAACTGGTTCTGAACAAATTCCTTCTTTGCACTGATTCATGGACACATGCAGCTAACCTCCTAGTGATAAGTGTCTCACCTTTTTTTGCAACATTCACAATATCTTCTTTAGTAGTTAGTGCAACCCTCTTATTAGGATAATAAAAACTTCTATGACTAGCTTCACCATAGTTATAACAAGTACCGGTGAACTCATCCTTCCACCTTCCTCTCTTTCCAACATTCTTAGTAACTTGACCACTGCTAGATCCCACATCAGACTTAGGATTCTCCATCACATTACTCTCAACAACTGTCTCACCAGTTTTACCACCTCGGTTCCTATTGTTTTGTTTCCCTTCATACTTCTTATTCAGCTTCTCTTCAATCTTTAATGCCATTTGATAAGCATCACTGATTGTTGTTATCCACATAGTAAGTAAATCTTCCTGAATACTAGGTCTCAAACCATAGACATACCTAGCAACCTTCTCTTTATCAGCTTCAGAATGACGAGTCCTAATCAGGATTCTGTAAAACTCCTCGGTATACTCCTGCATCGATTTGTTAGTTTTCTTCAAAGCTTGCATCTTCTTAAACATATCCAATTCATAATCCACCAGAATGAATTGCTTCTTCAACTTGTCAACCATTTGGTTCCACTTAGTGATCTTTTCTTTTCCTCTTCTACCCTTTTCCAACTGAACTTCTCTCCTCTAGATATTTGCATGACCCTTCAACTTAGTCTTTGCAAATCTAACTCGAACAGGATCTTCTATTTATTCATACTCAAAGTACTCATCAATCTCATTGATCCAATCAATCAACTCTTTTGGCCTAAGGCTTCCAACAAATGCAGAAACTTCAATGTTATGTCTTTTCCCAATCTTAGACATAGCTTTCAGAATTTGATTCTCCTCAGGATCTCTAGCTTTTTCTACAGCTTCTTCAAAATGATCTTCCTTAGATTCATCATCACTATCCTCTTTCAAGGTAGGCTTCTTCTTTCTCAATTCTTCTTGTAGGTCTTGCACTTATTTCTACAAAGCCTTAAAATTGTCAAGACTGAATTCTCTAGTAGCTTCCTCTTCCTCTGAGATCTCATGATTTCTCCTTGGAGGCATCTTCAAATCAAGATCCAGATGCAAAAACTCAAGATCCACTCGGCTCCAAAAGGAACAAACTTTTCTCTGATACGACCTGGTGTAGTCAAGGTTGGTGGATCCAATTAAGGACTGGCTGACCTTGTAGCTGAACCAATATGCAGTGGAAATACACAACAGCAACAACAGATCAGAAATAAAACATAAGTCTTTATTCATCAAATCACCAATTACATGCAATGTGTTGGGTTGTAAGGCCTTCCCAATTATGGCCAGATACAAAGAAAGTAATAGTCTACAAGATCTCATAGGATCTAAATCTTTTCCACAACATCAGTATTCAGCTAGCCAAGGTCTGTAACACACAACACACTGGTAGGCACCCAAGAAAAATCTAAACTTGTACTCAAACTTCCAAGAAATCTTCTTGCTCCTAATCTCCCAGGCTACTAACTTCCTTCCAAACCCATCCTGATCCCAAACAACTACCCAAGCATCCTATAAATATTGATTCCCAACCACAAGTCAGCTAATGAAACAATAAACCCTTACAAACAATTATTAAATGCTAAAACATCAGTCAGCTCTCAAATAGCCTTACAAACAAATAAATTCTCCATGATGGCCCCAAATGATCATCAGATCCGCATAGAAGAATACAACATGCTAGATCTAGGTCCCCACACGTCAAATGGTCAATCCATAACTTGAGGAGTGTGACCCAAATCAACAGAACTAGTCCGCCAAGCCAATCCATCCAAACAAACCAAGCTGGTAAGCAAGAACACTGAGAAATAGAGAAATAACCAAGCACCAAACACCGACCATGCCAAGCATGACTGAGGAACGCAGTTATCACAAAGCATTTTTTAGAGACCGAGCACCTTGGTAACCATAGAAACTGAGCAACCAATCTCCCAACTGATCAAGTACTCCACCAAACCAAGATCAAAACTAATAATCTACCTTCAAAGACAAACATATTTTTGGTTGATACAAGATTGCCAAGAATCCTAGGATGCCCCTGCATCAGACGGCTTCTAGAATACTCATAGATCCACCTTGTATCACTATGAATATGAAATGTGTGTCTCCTTGGGATTTAGCAACTTATGTGCATTACCTTTGGAAGATTTAGCATATCAGAAAATGCATGTCTTTTCAAGATTTAGCAACTTATGTGTGTTACCATCTAAGATTTAGCATATTGAAAATTGAAAAATGCATGTCCCTTCAGGATTTAGCAGCTTATGTGTGTTACCTTCTAAGATTTATCATGTTGCAAAACAAAAGGTTAGAACAAAAATGAAAAATATAAAATGAGAGAGGCTGTATATATGCCCCTCTCCTTAAGATGGAAAAAACATACTATTTTGACATGTTAAGGAAAGAAAAGAACAAGGATAAAGCCTTGTTCAACATCAAGACAATATCCATAGATAACATCTAGTCCAAGCCAAGAAGGTCACAACTCCTATGAGGCCATGGAAGGGATGAATGCAAAGAGATATCATGCAAAAAGTGAAAAAGTAACCCTTGTGAGGGATAGCACACTATTCAGTTACCAAGGTAAGAGATATATCAACCATGGAAACCCAATGTCAAACAAAAAAATAGGTTGTAATCAAGGAAAAAATCCTTAATGCAAACTAAAATTTTCATGTATGATTGGATATCACATAATAGATAGCCATTGCTTAATCAAGGAAAGAGGTGAATCCCGGAAAGATAGAAAAGAAGGAGATGACATCCTTGCCCCCCAAGTGTAGGAAAAATGATGGAAGAGGACCTATTATATCGCTCACAACACTATGCAAGACAACAAGTCCCCAAGTATTAGGATAACATTTTTTACATAATGTGGAGCTCCATAATAGGAAGAATAAATGTTATTTAGAGAAAACAAGATTGAAATACAACTCATTTCCACCTAATATATAAATAACTTTACTATCAATGAGCTGCCTAATCTTATAATGTAAAGCTTGACATTCCTTAGTAGAGTGATCATGAAATATATGATATAAACAAAAAGAAAGAGTCTTCAAGTATGGACTACATTTCTTTTTTCATTTAGGTCTAGTAATTATCTTAGCATGAAGGAGTTTAGGAAAAACAACTTCTTGGTCAAATTCCTTCATAGTTTCATCATGTTTTGAAGTGTTATTTGAGATGTTGTTAACATTGATTTTTTGTTGAGGATTAAATCCCAATCCATACGAATGATCATGCCCCCCAGTATGTAAGGGCATTTGAATTCCCTATTTATGCTTACCACATCCTTGACTATTGAATCCTTGTTTAACTAGGAAATGATAACCATGACCATAACAAGAAGCCATATCAGAAGGAGTCAATGAAACTTCAGTAGTCACTATGTCATCATTAGTAGGTTTGATATGTTCATTGTGGGTATAAGCAATGACAAAGTTATTACTAAGGGTTTTAGAAAAAACTCGTTGTTCAAACTCTCTTTGTTGCTTCATAAAATCAAGATCATTAACCTTATACTCTCCACTAAAGGTAGGAGTAAAATCCAAGGTTTTCTAATCATCACCAAGAAGAGAATTAGAGGATGAAGGATTACTATTAGGAGTAGGATTATTGTGGGTTTGAATATTTAGACAAGGATTAGGTGCATCATCCATATGAAGCAAATAAATCTTATTGTTATGTATAAATTTGACTTTACGGTGAAGGGTGGAAGGAACGACATGCATCACATGCAACCAAGGTCTACCCAAAAGAAGATTATAATTGAGAGGTCTAGGCATAACATGAATAGGTGTATTTGGGATGACCGGACCTACTTTGATAGGTAAGGTAATGATTCCTAAATTTTTCTTAGCAATGTTATCAAAGCCACATATAGGAACATTGTCAGGTTGAATAGTTGAAAGATCATCTTTAATCGCTTTGAGCATGTCCATGCTACAAACATTAAGCCCATATCCATTATCAATCAAGGTCCTACGAATGATACTTTTATTGATAGAAACAACAACCATAAGAGCATCATATTGATTCTAAACTTCTTTAGAAGCTAAATCCTTTTGAGTAAATATAATGTCAAGAGGACCCGGGGTAGCATGCATGCATTGTAAGAAGTTATTGATGTTCTCTTGATTAGGAGGTGGAGTGGGAAGAGTTGATATATCTTTTTGCAAGGCTTCATCATAGGTAGGTGAAGTTTGAAGAAGCTCCCATAAAGAAATCTTGGCAAGGGTATTTTGCAATTGGTTTATCAAATCATACTCCTTGCTAGGAAGATGGGGTGGAGGAGGAAGAATGGGTTAAGAAGGTGGCAATGAAGTAGAAACCACCAGATTAGGTTGAGGATTATTCATTGTATGATATGTGTGAGCTATCAAATCTTGGTCATTGAAAGACTCCAAAGATTCCATAGGTTTACCTTTGATAGTAATGCGAGGACAACCTTTGACACTCAACAAGGGTTTGGGATAAACCATATTAGTCATCTCAACACTACAAATAGATTCACAAGAAGGAAGCAAAGAGGACATCCTAGGAGGAGATGAGGTAAGATCATGATTCTCCATAAGATCATCACTAAAAGGGAGATCATTAAGGGAATTCATATCATTCTCCACTAATGCCTCATCACTAGAAGGAATCCCAAATGGAGGTAACACATCTATAATGTCATCTTCTTTCACTAAAATGTCTGCATAAGGGGAGTGTGTTCTAGAAAAAGAGTTATCATAATGTATGAATATCTCATCCATTAATAAATCACCCTCTTGTATCAAAGGTTCTTCATGAGCAGAGGATAAATCAATGTATTTATCCAAGGGATCATCCAAAATGGTTTCATGAGGAAGAGAGTAATCAACATCCAAATCCAAAGGTTCATTTAAAATAGGAGGATTATCATACCTATCAATAAAGCACATTGTAGGATTGTCAAAACTCACTAAATCTTTATCCCTAAAGGAGAAAGAAGGTAAATTGTATTCTAAAGTAGGCTCATAGAAAAGACATATATTAAGAGAAGAATTAACATCAATCCCTAACTCATCTTTGTAAAGGTCAATTGAAGAGGTTGTGGAGGAGTGTGAAATAGGAATAGGATCAATGGAGATCTCATTCAAACAATTTTCATCCTCACTTCCATGTACCTCATTAAGGGATCTATCATCTTTTGTAAGGAAGACATCATCAAGGTATTCAAAACAAAAATAATACATGTTGAACACAAAGTAATACTACAAGCATTAAAAATGTAAATATTTTTTGTATTTTGAAAGAAATTTAGCAATTTTATTTTATTTTTTGTATTTTTGAAATATAAATGCAAGAACATAAAATCTAATGTTAAAAAAAGGATCTAACACCAAAAAGAAAGATTTTTCTATTGCGGGTTCACCAAAATGTATAGGATAAAGTAGGGATGGGGTCCTAGAACAATGGTTTGCACATAAAAGAGACCCCAAAGCCAATATTTTACACATACATTTGAATTGTAAGGGATAGAATGTAAATCTGGAAATACTTAAAATTAGATAAAATAAGATACATACCTCATGATGAAATTAATTTGGAAATACCTATTTTCTAGTGCCTATGTATAGTTTTGGGCAATTTTGCAACTTGTTCCGGACTGGAAATGTCGAGACAGAGAAAACCCAGAAAACTTTTATCTTTCTAGAAGTAGGTAGTCTTTGACCTAGATAGAAGGTCAAGGACTACCTCAGAATTTTGAAGGTCATCTTTGACTTTGTTCACAAATCTCTGAAGTTTTCCGAAAAGGGTATCTAGATCCAAGTTCTGATTCGCAGTCCTGCACCTATACCTGCAAGAAAAAGAGGTTTTTGTTGTTTGGATGGGGGGGTTTGCCTTGGTGAAACCCCAATTTGGAATCAACCTTAATAATGGAATTGAAATAGAGAATGCTAGCAAGTAGTAGAAGTAGATCTAACAATGCAACTATGATATTCAATAGATATGCAATTGTATTTGAAATGTAATCAAGTATATTGATATGAAAGCTTCAACATAACATTAACAAATGTAAATCAAAACCTCCATGATTATATGATTGGAATCCACCTTAAGGGAAGAATAAATGGATCTTGAAGATGAACAAAGGATCTTGAAGGAAGATCACACCACCATGATGGCTAGATCTAGGGTTTTGAATGATGAATCTTGAATGCTTGAACCAAATCCCTTCAATGGCTTGAATGCTTGTATCCTTGATCTTCAATGGAGAACTTAAATGGAGAAGAGGACTTGAATGGATGATTTCTTGAATGGAATTCTTGATCTTTCTTGAGAGAGAACTTGATGGCTTGTGAATATCTCCTTGAGAGCTCTTGATCATGAAATTTTTTGGTGAACAATGGATGTGAAAATGAGAGAGGAAGGCTTCCTTTTGTAGTGATCTAGGGCACAATCCCCTAGAGGGGCCACCTTGGGAAATTAAATTCCAATCAGGCCTCAACCCTTTAGGAATGGACCTAAATTAAATATAATTTTAGAGTTTACCATTTCGGAGACCAAAATAGCTGACCCGAAAGCGGGAAAACAATTCTTTTCGAAACCTGATATCTGAAGATCACGGGACCTTGAAACTTGAACTTGGGGTCAAGGATGAGGTCAACCTTGACCTAGATCAAGGATGAGGTATTCCTTAATCCCTCAAGGTCATCCTTTACCTTGAGGTCACAGATCTCAAGGTTTCAGTCCAGAATGCTAGGAAAATGCAGCCAGAAAGTGGAAAATGAGGCAGAATTAGTGGAAAATGCTAGATCAAAGCTAGGGACCCATTGAAGGTTCTTGACATGATCCAAAAACACCTAATGAGAGGGATAAATTCTCTTAACATGGAATTTCTTCCATTTTAAGATGATACAATACCTATGTTAGATCTATGTGGGATCTATGAGCCTAGGGTAGGTTACCTAGATGTGTAGTAGGGGGTGGCTTGCAATAAGCATCGGAGCCCATAAGTGGCTGTCAGGATCATTTATTGTAAGTAATCTTGATCAAGTGAAAACCTAATATGTCATTGAGAGGTATTAAAATGAACTTAATAAGATGTTTTTCCTCACTCGTGCTTGAGTGCTAGTATAGACTAAGATGGAGGATGAGATGATGCTTGCTGCCTTGAGAGGTGTGTGTCTGGCATAGTTAATGGCTTTGTCTGTATGAGAGGTCATTGATACCATGTATGGTTACTTGAGTGTCAAGGTCTAGAGAGACTACTAGGATGAAACTTAAGGGTTAGACGTACATGATGAAACCTTCCTATACATAGTCTAGTTATACTACATGTGTTGGTTGCCTCTAGATTAGTGAGTCTTACCTATCACTATCTTTTGTACACCTAGAGTTAGAGAGCTTTTAGGATCCCCTTTCTTAGTGGTTTCATATTTCTTTGGTATTGGTTATCCAAGTGGGGTCTATTGTTATCTCTTCAGCATGGTGGGGTGGACCTTTGTGGATCCACATGGACAGGTGGTAGTGATTCTTTACCATTTGAGATTCAACATCCTTGTTCCAGTGCTTGATGGTTCTTCTGTAGTTGGGTTCTTTATGATTCTTCATTGGTGGAATTATTCTTATCTTCATTTATTGTAATCTTGTATTAGAGTATAGCATGTGATACCTAATCTAGATATTGTACTATTATTGTTAGAGTAATTACTACATACCCTGCGACATGTGCAGTGGATGTGAGTTTATGTAGGTTTCATAGTTGTCCATGAGGATTATAATTATTGATGTAAGTTGTATTTGTTATATTTATGATATGAAATATTTTTTTATGGTTATTTAGATCAGTTTTCTTCTTACGTAATTCTACTTCATTGGACCCTTGAGTTTTATCTTTTTATTTCTAATTGTTGATTATTCAAAATATTTTATTGTTCTTATACTTATGTATGTAGATGTTTTAGTTGTATTGTGTGTGTGAAATTTTGGTTATGTTGATGTAGCTATTGATTGATATTATTTATTTGAAATTAATAAATTTTATCTTATTGTTGAGCACGTGGTATTTCAGAATGCATGTTATTTTTAGTTTTTTATTTAATCATTAGTGACAAATAGGACTCATACATGAGTTGTTATATGAACATTTCATAGTCAAATTGGAGTTTAGAAAATAAAGTGATTATTTTAAATACTTGAGACTTGTATTATGTTTTGTTCGTCTATTTCCTTTATTGTTTTATTTGATGATGTATTTTGGGAAAATTATGTTGGCTTTAGGAGTGATACACCAGAGGTGAGGGGGGGGGGGGGGGGGGGGGGGGTTATTGTTGTCTCTTTGACACGTGTATGTTTCAATATTCTATGATGTTGACTTGGTTATGAACATTTCACCCAACCAATTTTGTAAACTCTTGGAGAGGGTGTTTATCATCTTATGGTTTGAAGACCAACTTGTAATTGTGTGATTTTGGTTTAAGGACCAATGTGAGTTCTAGTCATCTGTTATGGAACTGAAATTAATTTTCATGCTTTATCCAATTTGTGAGATCTATTAATGACTTGTGAGCTTAGGGGAGGTCAAATAGGTGCATCTTAGGGGATTGGCTTATCATAGGGGTTTAGGACCCAAAGTGGTGAGTACCAGGGTAACTTATCATAAGTTTATAGTAACTGATAACTTAGTAATTAAAATTTGGAGAGCCCATTAAAAAAAAAATTAATGATAATGTCACGCTGATGCCTAGAGTGCTAGGATAGGCTAAGGATGGGAATGGCATGATAGATAGAGAGTAGGTATTATTATATTTCCTCATTTTCATGAGAGGGTATTCTAGTTTTTCTTGGGTCATATTGAGGGTCTAGGGCCCAAAGTGGTTCGTGCAGGGCAACTCAATGCTTGAGGGTCTAGAGTCTAGTGTGACCAGTCTAGGGTAACTCAAGTAGATTACAATGTGATGACAATCCCATAGTATGTAACCTAAGTCTCCTACATATTTTTTGCATTTGCCTCTAGTGGTGTGTCTTTGGTGTTTCAGCTTATTTGGTGGTATGTTTTTGGTATTTAGTATTTAGTGGTTGGTATTTGTTGATATTTTGGCATTTAGTGTTTTGGTACTTGTTGGTATTGTTAGCACTACCAAATTTTCCAGCATAAATTTTGTGTTTTTTGAAGTTTTAAATATATACCAAAAGAGTTTTCATTGGGTTAATGGATGCCAAAAAATAATTCTAAGTCTTGGTTCCAATTTACTAGAAGAATTTTCTTATAATCCAAAAAGCCCTAGCTAACTATCCTATCAAAATAACCCTAATGTCTTTCATTCTAAAAAAACTCCCTAGGTCGACCTTCTATCTTTCAGTTTGGTCATTTCTTTTTGAGATCACTTAAGTTTCCAAAATAAGCACGTGTCTTATTTTTACCATCAGGTGGGGCCTTACCTCTTAGGTTTTTATTTACCTAAGCCAAACCTTTAATTTTTCCTAAGTTTGAAGCACTCGTGACCCCTTTAAATATTTTCCTAAGTCCTCATGTCCTTTCCTAAGGTTTTGAAACTTTATTTAAGTGCTTAGCTTCCTTGTCAATCTAACAGTCTGTGCAATGCCACAATGAAAAGATGCAAGAAGATTAACCATCATGACATTACGACAACTGTTGATGCATCAGACCCTAAGCAAGTAAGGCAAGTGGGACCGGTTAGTTTTTTTATATCATCCATCTGATTTAGGAGATTTGCTGATGTGTAATCATTGGGCCTAGTTATGAAAGGGGTTAAGAGGTTGACATCTTGATTTTAATCTAACATCCAGCGCAATCCCGTGAATGAAAGGTAATCAAAAATTTGTGATTGTGGCATTGCAACAACTAACGATTTTCCATAAGGGCATAAAACATGACAGTGGGGTCCAATCATAAAGTACTTAATGGTGACCATTGGATATCTTTCATCCAATGGTGATAGTGAATCTATGTGTCAATTGGGTTCAAAAGATTGTAGTTTTGAGTTACCATAGATCTATTTTGATCTAACAGTTATGTTGGTAAACAAATTGTTCTTTTTGAATTTAACTCTTTATTTTCCCAAAATCTCCTTAGGAAACAATGTGAATACAAATAGTTGGAAATTTGTTAACTGTTCAACTAACTTCCCTCTGAATTTTAACAGGTACAACTCCCTTATGTAAAGATATGCAATGAATTTTGTTTTTTCTAAATCCTAATGGGGTATGTTCTTGACTAGAGAACAACATAGGTAACCAAATTAGCCCTTGGTGAGAAACTAATCTAGGCAATGAATTTGATTCTAAACTCTAACCGACTCCATGATTTTGCAATACTTATGAATTCACACTAGTGGTAATGTAATGACGAATCCTACTCGAATGGATGAAATGCAGTAAAAAAACATAGAAGAAAGTAATATAAAATAGGAAAAATGAGTATTTTCCCAACCTCCAAGTAATTCTCTGATTACTGTCGATTAGTTGCACTAAAGAGTAGAAACAGAACTCCATCTATTTTCCAATTTCAATCCAATTTAAGGAAAACAAACATTTAAACTTATAAAAGCATGGAATAGAAAACAAATGGCACAAAACACCTTCCAGATTGACTCCATAACAAGATGTATTTAACACCAAAAATTAGGAGATATTTTCATTGATTTTCAAAGTGTTACATATAGGCTTCAAGAGTTAAGTTGTTACAAAATCAACCGAATCAATTCATATTCTAAAAATTTGATAGATGACAAGTGGACATTTACCGATTATACAATGTATATCAAAAAGGAGAGGGGAAAGCTATTTTCTCTTTGCTAGCTTCTTCGCCTTCTTTGACTTAGCCTTATGAGATTTTGCGACTGAAAGAATCAGAATCATCCTTTTAGAATCTAGGATGTACACATTTTTCAATCTTATGAGTCAACGGGCATGATCTTTCTCTATGCATTTTGCAGCATCCTTTCAGGGTTGCGTCTTCTCCATGGCTTTGTGTATACATCCACCAAGTTTCTGAAGATCAGGTATTCTATCGAGGTGAGACCCAAAAAACTCTGCAAGCTCGTCCAAATAGTCAGAGAATGACTTCTACATATTAGTTATACCAATTGGGCTCTTTCCATTTCTGATGGCTTGAGACTCAGAGTGAAGACCTGTCAAATATACAAAGATTTTACTTTTCTCTTTGGTGACTTCCTCTTCAGTCACCTTCATTCCCACCTCTACCTTGATTATCATCTCCATTTTGAACTCAACCCCTTGGAGCCATTCGATCAGAGGTTCATCCCCTTTCTACAATATGTTGGCCTTGATTGCATCTTTAGTCTTCATAGAGACCAACCAATGTAGTAGCACCAAGCACTCTTCACATCTAAACCTCTCTACTGTGAGTGTATGCATGTATCCCTTGAGAGAATCCTTCTCTACCTCTAACTATAAAAAGACACTCCTGAGCTGCTCAATGGCTACCAGACCTTTAGACTTAAGTCATTCAATCCACTTCTTGCCAATGTGCCCAAAATGTCTATCTTCTTGCAATTTGGCAAGTATTGCTTGGTTCTCGGCTACAACAGGATCAAATGTTGTTAGGGAACTAGGTAGGCTTTCCACAAGAGCGACCAACTATGTAATGAAGTTATTCATTTCTTTAATCTCTTCTTTGAGTTGAGTATTGGTGACTTTGAGTTTTTCGAGCTCTTCCTCGATCAAGACATTACTAGACTTCCACAAGTCTACTTTTGTATCATGGTGGAGAAGCCCAATGTCTAAAGACTAGAGTGCAAAGTATGAGGTAGTAAGGTCTTCAATTCTACCATCCTTTAGCAACTTGGCTATTTCCATCGTCAGGTGCCCTCTATCTGGATCTCGACCAAGAGTGGTTAGAGTCCTAGTCTTCTTAGCCTTGCTTCATATCTGAACCTAAATTTATTTCTTGTGAGAACATCTCACCACTAGGAGCACCTTGCTCAAACTTTTTTCTTTTCCTCTCTAGAGTATTCTCGAGCCATGATTCTACACTTGTAACTTTTGTTGCAGAATACAAATCTTCCACAAATAATTTCCTGATAACAGGAGGGGAGATTTAGGCTTGGAAGTGAAAGCATTAACCTATGGAGAAGAAATGCTCTTTTCCTTTTGAGGAGACCCCAGATGCTCATCTATCTCATCAGTTTTTGAATTGCTACTATCGTCACCAACCTGTAATACCCCAAAAATGGGCTATAGGCTCATTAACCTCTTACATCATCAAATCGACTAAAATCGACATCAAAGTCCTAACATAAGGCACATATGCACATCTGCACATCGAAAACCTAATTGATTATCTTAAATCTGCATCAAGGAATATTCCTAATTATCTTTAATTGAATATTATTTGGTGATAAATGTCATTATTTATCCTAAAGTTGATTAATTGAATATGATGAATATTTAATTAATTAATTTAATTCTGCCACTTAATTATTTAATTAGATTCAATTGTATTTATTCCTAATTAATATTATTTTTATTTTGACAATAAATCAAAATTCCTACAAATAATCAATTGAATATTTATTTAATTCATTTAAAATCAAAGTTGTCAAATTTAATGATTTAATTGGAATAAATTTTGATTTAATAATTGATTAACCCATAAATCAATTTTTTTAATTCAAAAAAATCAGTTAAGTGGAAAATAAATCACTTTATTTTTTAAATTAATTCATATTAAATCATGCACAATCAGAAAAGCAGTTAACTTTAAATCAATTTTCAATTTCAATTTGTTAACTTTCTAAACTCAACATCTGATGATGAGTTGAAAAAGAAAACTAAACTCTATTTTGAGATAAAAACTACTTTTGCATGATTTTATGAGTTTATTTATTCTTAATTTCTTGTTAACTCAAAAATCAACCTGATTTTATCAAGAGTGATTTATGGTTTTTCTTATGCATCCTAAAACCCTAGATTTCTATAAAATCAAGGCTCAACTCTTCACAAATTATCTCTCAAATTTGCACAATTACTCTGGCGAATTTACAACTGAAGAACAAAGCTTTTGCGACAGGCAATTTTGTGAGATCATTTCATAGTTTTTCATAGCTTTTGCATACTTTTGCATTCATCTTCATAGCATTTTTAGATTAATTGTATATCATTTCAATTCATTCTAGATTAGTTTCATATCAAGCTAATTGCATCAAAAATCTAAAAAAAAAGATTAATTTGCATTCATATTTCATTGCTTTTATCATTTTAAATCCTTCTTTTAGGTGTTGCATTGTCACTGATCTTAGTCTAATCTAAGAATACCATACTCACACCTACTAGAAGGCAGTAAATCACCTAGTTAGCTTAGTTTCATTTATTTGTAGATTTTGATTTTGCTAACCTCTAATGTTTTACTAAAGTGTTGTGTCCGCAGCTAGGTACAATTTTCACACACACATTTCTGGCACCCACCATGGGGCCCTAAAATGGGTTTTCATTCTATTTTATCAAATTTCTATCATTTTTCTTGAACCCATGACCACAGGGTTAATTTTTATGAATTTTGTGATTTCTAGGTTGTTTTTCCAAAAATCTGACTGGTATTTTTATTGGTACATGCACATATGACATGATAGAGATCCAAAATTTATATTTCTAGAAATTTATTTTAGTTATCTTTCATTTTCGGTTTGTTTGGATTAATTTCATTTTGATTTGCATAAGTTATGATCATTTTAGTGCAGACTGGTCAGAACCTGATTTTATGAAATCTGACTAATGTTTTTATTGGTACATGCACATATAACATGATACAAATCCAAAATTTATAGTTATGGAAACTTATTTGAGTTATATTTCATTTTCCATTGGTTTGGATTTATTTCATCTTGATTTGCAAAAGTTATGATCATTTTAGTGTAGACTGGTCAGAACCTGATTTTATGAAATCTGACTGATGTTTTTATTGGTACATGCACATATGACATGATACAGATCCTAAATTTATATTTTTGGAAAGATATTTGAGTTAGCTTTCATTTTCTATTGGTTTTAATTAATTTCATCTTGATTTGAAATAGTTATTATTGATTTAGTGCAGATTAGTCAGAGTCTGATTTTTTATGACAACAGGTTTTTCGATTATCAAATGACATATTATCTTTGACTAACCTGATTTTCTACCACGTGGGGTTGAAAAGTTGTGTTTCTTTTTTTATGGGAATTTTATAACAGTGGGTTGCATGTACAAGAATAGGTAAGTTTTTCATAACAGTGGTTTGCAGGTCCAGGTGTAGGTACATCCCGTGGGTACAAAAGATAGAAGACAAATGCTTAAAAATTGCTAAAATGGGTTAAAATCTACTAAGCATGTTGTGAGGAACTCAGGTATTCTATTCAATCTAATAAAACTTTGATTTGGATATAAAACAAACTCTCTTGTGTCAAGCTTGAGTGCCTTTACAGCTTTCATAATTCACACTTTAGTTTTGGGCTATAAAATGAACATAGATTTGCTTTTTGCATATCTGTTACACATAGTAAATAGGCCCTATGAACACTATTTGTGGATGATCTTGAGAGATTGGGCTTCATTCATTTGTTCAGGCATGTGAAGCTCTTCTTGATGAAGGATCCCCTTGTAGGTAGGGAGGTTACTGTGATTATTTCACATTCCACTTGGTTTGGTCCTTAGCTTTTGATCGATGTGTTTCATCTCCAGAGAGATCGATAGACCATAGTTGTTGACATCACAAATCTTGGTGAGATAATTTCAGACTTAGCATTTTGGATTAATCTATCTCCTTTGTTGTGGTGAAGTGAAGAGGCTAGGGGATTATGCTCTACTTCCTTTTTGGATAGTATCAGAATCCTAGATCCTTAAATTTGATTTGGTCCCCATGTGGTATCTTTTGTGAGTCACCTTTAAAGAGGGTTAACCGTAGTGGAAATTCCCTTTATTGGGTCAACCACATGGATGAAAGCTCAAGAGGTAATAGCCATTTTCTTCATGGTAGCAACAACTGCTATATAAATGTCCTTGTGGAGGAAATCTTCACAGGTCTGGTCTCTTGTTGGGTTGTCAGATCTCCCTAGTAGATCCTGATTGATTAAATTCTCAGACTATGTCAAAACCTCGGTGCGCCTGGATTGGAGTTCTCCCTCTTGAGATCATAAAATTTTTAGAGTCAGACCATTACTACAAACCTTAGTGAGGCCAATTTTTCATTTTCTAGGACTATGTGCGTTATTGAAAAACTTTTGAGAACATACACAATTAGCATTCCTAGGGATTAGCACAATAAATCACTATTTCTTGTTCATGCGCAAGGTTGTTTTTTCCCTTGTTCATTATTTTAAGATGATTGCTTGCTTCCCTTTACTTGTTGTTCTGTGTGTTTTTTGTCTATTTGGTCCTTTGGAAATGAACAATCCCAAACTATTACATAGATCTGCAAACTTGAATAGAGGATATCTTACAAACAATCTAAAATTGAAAACTGAAAAATTGCAAATCTAAAGCAAAAATCCTTTTTGGTGTCAAAAGTCATCCTAAATTTCAAAACTCGTATCAAAGCTAAAGTCAAACTTGTCAAAAGCCTTCAAAATTTGTCAGGAATCTAGTTTTTTCTTCCTATTTCCAGATTATGTCAAAATATTCACTATGTCAAGAACAAAGTAGAAACTAGAAAGAATTCAATCATTTACCTAAAGTGGTCTCTTGAGTCTGATTTAGCCTTATGATTTATCGATTTGAGTATTTTTCATCTTGTGTCAAAACCTTGTCAAAATTATCTTCAAATTCAATTTTCATACAAAATGACTAAGTGTTGTGAGCTCATGTCTGCCATCTTTTGGGTGTCTACCCATACTACTAGGGCACAGTATCCTTCATTTACGTCCAATCTAATCTTCAATCAATCCAATCTTGACAAGGTTGCATCATTTGATCTTCTTGAATCAAGTCATTCTTTAGTGTCTTCATCTTTCTCTTTTGCTTCATCCAAGGTTAATGGTGGAAACTAGAGCTTCCTCACACAAGAAATCCAAAGAAGCACCCAATACCTTACCTTTGTCTACTCACATGGGTCCAACCTTTGAGCAACTCTATAATTTAGGTCTTTGCGAAGACGACGGTCTCAGAAATCTTTGATTAAAAATTGGTTACATACCCCCCCTCCATCAACCCATGGAGGTGATCAACAAACTCCGCATCAATCTATCCCAGGGAGTCCTAAAAATCCTAACATGTCTCAAGGAGGGACAAACATGGTTCCCAAGGAAATCAATCACAACATGGTGTGGATCAAGAACCCACACCTTCAGAAATTGCTTGATATCAAAATGATGATGACTTCAAGAAAATGATGAGGCATTTCTTGAAGGAAGACAGAGAAACATACTTCCTAGAGTTAGCTCGTCAAGGGGCTAAACTTCCTCCCAACTTTAATGTTGAAGATATCATTACGCATCAGGAAGAAACTCAAATCACCGCTATGATGAAATAGATGCATGCCATGCAAGTCAAACTTAAAAAACTTGAAAAATAAAAGGAACCTAAGGACTTCTCCATGGGATCTCTATGCCCTTTTCCATTTGATAAAGACATGTACATGTCACCATTCCCTAAGTGAGTGGAAATACCTAAATACGATAACTATGATGGAGACTTTGATCCTCAAGATCATGTCAAATAATTTTGTACTCAATCTATGGAGTTCATGCATGAACCAACCTACCTAATGTGTCTTTTCCCTCGATCTTTGGGAGGGTCGGCTATTCATTGATTCTCAAAAATGCCCCCTACTATCAAAACTTTTGAGGAGTTAATCAAACTGTTCTATAAAAAATACTCCTACAACATCCAACATCTAATCACTATGATCGACATCTGCAATCTGAAATAGAACTAAGGAGAACCATTCCTAACTTTTCTCAAACAATGGAGGAAGAAGTTTTCTCTATATAGTAGACCCATTCCAAAAACTGAGAAGTTGGAAATTTTCATCAACAATCTTGTTCCAGAACTCAACTACCATTTGCAAATGCAAAATCATACATCCTTTGATAAAATGGTAGAAAATGCAATCCAAATTGAGAAATTACTTGTGAAAAAAGGAGACATATCACTTCAAAAGGACAAGTATGACTCTGGATCTAATTCTAAAGACAAAGGCAACAACTAGAACAAGAATAAGGTCATCATCATAGATGGCATTGTTGATACTAACTGTGCCCCATCTAACGCACCCTCTTTCAATCTCACTATTGGCACCCAAGCCATGAAAGCTTCTAAAGCTAAAGAAATAGAATCTAAGAAGAAGCCATTTGACTATAAACCTTGGGCTATAGATCCTAAATGTAAGTTTACTCCTCTTGGAGAGTCCTTGGAATCTACCATGAAAACTCTGTTGGCTAACAACATCATCACCTTGCCTGAGATTAAGGTCTTTGATCCCGAACCTAAACCAAAATGGTGGAGACAGAATGATTTATGTGACTTCCATCACAATAAAGGTCATAAGACTAATAACTGCATATGCTTGAAACACATCATACAAGACAAAATTGATAATGGAGAAATTGTAATTGACAATCATAAAAGCAATAATGATCATACAACATTCACGGAACCATTTCTGAAACATGGTCAAGGAGATTCATCTTCTCAGCCTAATGTGGGTGCTAAAGTCAATTATGCTTACTCTAGAAACCATGCTGTCATCAATATGGTTGAACCATGCCTATCTAAGCATTGCAATGTCATCACAATTGTAAGAAAAGATAGAGAAAATCAATCAGCAAATGCAGTTACTCAATTACAAGCTCATGCGCATTTGCAAGGACAAATCCTAGATTCATCAAATGTCCCTAAAATGCCTTTTAATCCTTCATCTACTTCTAAATAGAAGGCTACCTCTAAATCATAATATCTAAAGACACGAGGCCAACATCATACAGTATTGTCCAACAACTCCAGCATACAAATGCAAAAATCTCCATGTTTGAGTTGCTTCCGATATCTACAACTCATAGAGCCATTCTAAACAAAGCTCTACTCGGGTCCAATGTTCCTGAAAACCTTGATTTAGACAAACTATAGACTATGGCTGGTCATCTAATGTCTCCCCAATATATATCCTTTTTAGAGGAAGATGATAATTCCTTGAGTCATCCGCATAACCAGCCCTTGCACATTAAAGTCTTGATCCAAAACCATCATGTCAAATGCATGTTGATAGATGGAGGCACTAGTCTCAACATTTGTTCTTATAGCTTGATCACACAATTGGGATTCTCTGAAGCTACCATTGATCCTAAGTAGAAGATAACTATCAAAGAATATGATGAGCGAGAAAGATCTTCCAAGGGAACTATTGTCTTACCTATCAGAACAGGACCCATTATTAGAGACACCATATGTCAAGTTCTTGATCTACTTTTGGCTTATAAAATCCTTCTAGGAAGACCCTGGATACATGAAATAAGAGCTATTATGTGAAATTTCCTTATGAAGGAGTAGAGGTGATGATTCTAGTGGACCTATACACAACTTGCAATGCATTGAAAGAAAGTGTGGATAAACTTGTTCCTAATAATGGAGAATCGTCCACTAAGTAGATAGACATTGCTTCAACATCCAAAATGGAAGACATTACTAAAGAAGTAAAAATCAAAGACAATGGTATGGGAGAATACACAATGGAACCTATTTTATCTCTCACATCTCTCTCATTGTCCCCAAAATATTATGGACAACCTTCTAACAAAGTGAAACCTACAGCTAAAGAATCCTAGGTCATATTCAATGGAAGCTTTGTCACAAAAAAAGTATCTAAACAAGATTTTGAGGAAGAAGAAGTCATGCTTCCATGGTTATACAAGGATGAGTCTCAATCCCAATCAGTCCAGAAATGTGACTCCACTTCAAGCAAAATTCCTAAGAAGTCATATGGACCAAGGGACAAATTGATCACAAAAATGGGATATACAGGGAAAGGACCTCTAGGACTACAAGGTAAAGGTCTTCTATCACCTCTTGACCACCATGGTTGAACCAACAAGAATACAACAGGTCTAGGATATAAGAAGAAGCCTTTCTATCTTAGCAAGAACTCCCCACATGTCTTAGAGCAGATTGAGCCATCCATAGCAAATCAACTAAAGGAAGAAACAAATGAACAATCTGACAGTGATGATTGAGACACCACTGATGAGCTCATTCCTTATGAGTGTTTTCCTAAAGAAATAAGAGACCTCCTTGAAGCTGAAGATGATCCAGTAAAAAGAATCAATGTAGGAGAAACAAAAGAACCTACTATAGAACAAGAGACAGTTGCACTACAAGAACTAGCTGATCTCAAAGGAAATCAAATAGACAAAGAAGAAGGTGGTAGTTATTTTGAAACAGATTCCCATGAGTATGAATTCAAATCAGAATCTGAGGGTAACCCTTCTTGGGGTATTCATCCTGACTTTACACACATTCTCAGATTTCCTAGAGGCATAGATGAGGAATCAAATGACTATGAATGGGGAGCCATTCCAGAGGAAGATGAGCTTATCACATAAATTCATATTGATGTTTTTCACCAATATGCACCTAAATCCAATGTAAGTCTAGAGTGAAATAATGAACTTAACGAGTCTGATGCACCGATAACTGAATTGGACTCGCATAATGACATTGAGCCTATTCACGAATTGAATGATTTGAGTTGTAATATCACCTTCAAACTCGAGATTTGGGTTAGGACCAATGATGATAGATCCATATCCATAAACACTATTTCCCAATCTTTCACTACTTTGACTATCCAACATCCCAAACTTCTTGACCAAACCTCCAAGAATCCAAGCCAAGGTATCTATACCTTTCCAAATGACTATGCCCTTGCTTGCTACCTCAATGCAGTTGAGCCTATGATGACTTCCATCGGTGAACTGAGCGTTAGCATGATGGAGTTGAACATCAAGTACCTTAGTCAAAAGAAAAAGAATAAAAAGAAAAAGAAAAGGAGTTCTGAGGGTGAACACCACTTTGTGGCAGTCTCAGAACCTACAAAAGTAAAAATAAAAGATGTATCCGAAGGTGAAAACCTATTTGAGGTGCCTAAGGATGAGATATTTGATGTCCTTCCAAGTCATTTAGAGGACAAATCTCTAGTTCTAATTGAGCCCACTCAATCCATCAACTTGGGAACAACAGAAGAACCATAGTTGATCCATGTAGCACAATCCTTATCAGAAGAAGAAAAGCAAAAATTTACCACATTCTCAACAGAAAAGAAGATCAACTTTGCATGGAAACATTTAGATATGCCAAGGTTGGATCCTGATCTTATAATGCACCATTTATCTATAGCTCCAAGGGTCAAACCCATTAAGAAAAAATTAAGAAAGATGCATCCACATGTTGCACTCTTGGTCAAAGCTAAATTAGAGAAACTACTAAAAGCCGGATTCATCTGTGTTATTGACTATGGTGAATGGATCTCTAATATTGTACCTATCTCTAAACTAGATAAATCAATCAGAGTGTTTACAGATTTCAAAGATGTAAACAAAGAATTCCCTAAGGATGATTTTCCATTACCTAATATTGATATGATAGTTGACGTGACTGTGAGCTTTGAGATGTATTCTTTGATGGATGGTTTTTCTGGATACAACCAAATAAAAATTGCTCTAGAAGATCAAGAGAAAACTACTTTCACATGTGCGTGGGGTACCTTCTATTGGAATGTCATGCCATTTGGGCTTAAGAATGTTGGTGCTACATATCAATGAGCTATGACATCTATCTTTCATGACATGATGCATCAAACTATGGAGGATTATGTTGATGATAATTTCACAAAATCTATGATAAGATCTAAACATCTATATGATTTGAGCAAAATACTAGATCGAATGGAGAAGTTTAGTCTCATACTAAACCCTAAGAAGTGTGCTTTTGGTGTCACTTTTGGAAATCTCTTAGGTTACATTATTTCAAAGATAGGAATTGAAGTAGATCTAGCTAAGGTCAAAGCTATCATGGAGATGCAACCTCCCAAGAATATCAGTCAAATGAGAACATTACCAGGGGGAGTACAATCTATTAGATGCTTCATATCTCAGCTAGTAGACATATCACAACCTTTCACAAAGACATTACATAAAGGTGTGTCCTTTGCATGGAATGAAGAATGTGAAAAGAACTTTAATCATATCAAGAAATATCTATCAAATCATCCTATTTTGATGCCTCCTATACAAGGGAAGCCATTGATCTTATATGTCTCCACCACAGATACATCACAGGGGGCATTACTAGCACAACATGATGAGAACAAGAAGGAAAGAGCTATATACTATATCGGTAGAACATTGGTAGCATATGAGAAGAACTATTCAATGATTGAGAAAGCTTGTCTAGCTGTGATCTTTGCATCATAGAAATTGAGATACTACATGTTAGCTCATACCACACATTTGGTAGCTAAGATTGATCCACTAAAGTACCTCCTAAGCAAAGCTTGCCTCATAGGTAGGTTAGCTAAATGGGTGATGCTATTAAGTGAATTTGACATTGAATATGTTGAAAGAAAAGCTATCAAGGGACAAGTAATTGTAGATCAAATGGCTGACACACCTTTGTTTGATGATACACCAATGCAAATGGAATTCTTAGATTCCTCTATCATGAATCATTCTTCTAGAGCATGGATGTTATTCTTTGACGGCTCCTATACACAGAATGGATCTGGAGTAGGCATATTGTTCATCACTCCTCAAGGATACTCAATCCCTAAAGCATTCAGAATCAAGTTTCCTTGCACAAACAATATTGTTGAATATGAAGCCATTCTTAACAGCATGAAGATAGCAATTGAGTGGAGAGTAACACAACTACACATTCATGGAGACTCACAACTTATAATACACCAAGTCAATGATGTGTATCAAATGAAAGATGTAAAGCTAATACCATACAAGAGAATGGTAGATGATCTAAATAAATATTTCATATCTATCAGCTTTGAACAAATTCCTAGAATGGAGAACAGGGCTGTTGATGCTATGGCAATGCTCTCTACTTTATTACAGTAGCCCAAACATGAGCTATGATACGAGTTTCTAGTGGAAGCACTATCTTATCCCACATATGATTCCCCCAAAACCCGCATGATCTGCACTATTTTTGGTCATGATTCATCCCGATACAAAAACCTTTTCTCCTATCTCCAATATCAAATCATTCTTGATACCTTCAACCACCATGAGAAATGATACCTTATCTAAAATGCATCCTAGTATGTCATCATTGGTCACGATCTGTACAAATGAGGTCTAGATGGTACACTCCTTAGATGTTTAGAATAGGAAGAGTCTCAACATGCATTAGAAGAAATCCATGAAGGTATATGTGGCTCACATTTGAATGGTTTAACACTAGCTCAAAAACTTATTAGGATTGGGTACTATTGGCTTGAAATGGAAAAAGAGGCTATCAAGTTTGCTAAGAACTATCAAAAGTGCCAAGTACATGGTAACTTAATTCATGCACCAGGGAGAGATCTAATTCCCTTTACTACATAATGGCCTTTTCACCAATGGGCATTTGATCTTATAGGATCCATACATCCTCTTTCTTCTAATGGACATACCCATATTATTACAGCTACAGAATATTTTACAAAATGGGTAGAAGCAGTCCCTTTGACTCAAGCAACCAGAAAACAAATTTCAATGTTCATCTTGAACTACATCATATGTCGGTATGGTATTCCACATTCTATAGTCATAGATAATGGTGGACAATTCAAGAATAGAGACTTAGATGATCTATGTGCCAAATTCAAGATTACACAACAAGAAGAGGCTTCAAACAAGAATCTATTGAAAATCTTGCACCAAATAGTTAATAAAATAGGAAGAGAATGATATCTCATGATCAATCCAGCTCTCTAGGCCTACAAAACAAGTATCAAAACACCCACTGGGGCTGCACCATTCTCTTTAGTTTATGGGTTAGAAGTGGTACTACCTATTGAGGTTGAAATCCCATCACTAATAATCAAAATGCATGGTCTCGTAACTGATGATGACTACAGAGTGTCTAGGTTGCAAGAACTTGAACTACTAGATGAGCACAGACAAGAAACATATGATCATTTCAGAGTATATCAGAAAATAACATCTAGAGGTTACAACAAGAAAGTCAAACACAGAGAATTTCAAGTTGGCGATCTATTCTTGAGAGAAAATCCTAAAAATCAATCACATCGAGAATGCAAGGGGGAGTTTGAACCCAACTGGCTTGGTCCCTTTGTTATCACTGCTACTTTTAGCTTTGGAGCCTATAAACTCTCAATGACTGAAGGAGAATAAATCTGATAACCAATCAACATTCTCCATCTGAAAAAATTCTATGCCTAAGGCATTCAGTCTATGGTAAAATGTCCTGAAAAAATCATAAAAATCTAAAAAAATGAACATCCTGGTGAAAACCTAGCAATAGTCACCTCGATGTATCACAAAAAAAAAAATTGAAAAATATCAAAAGTACAAAAAAATTGAAAAAAATGAAAAATACAAAAAAAATGAGAAAAAGAAAAAGTGCCTTGGTGAAAACTTGGAAACAGGCACCTTGGTAGCAAAAATAGAATCTCTGCCAAGATGGTGAAAACCTAGCAAACGGGTGCCACTTGTTTCAAAATGCTCCATCTATCAGCACAATCTTGGTCTCTCCCAACTCTCAGTCTTGCTTTAGTTTGTACATACCTCTCGGTTTGTTTTCGCATTCCTGCTTTCAATAAAGTCGATCTATGCACCAATTGGTCAAATGTCTGTATCCTATCAATGTTCAAACTTGGGGGCAATCAAAGTCATATCCAATCAAAGTCCTTTGAATCTACATCTGAGTCAGTCTAACTGTCTCCTCTCCAGAAAGAATTTTGCATCTACAACAACAAAATCAAACATCAACACAAATTGAAAACAATCTATGCTTTTACATGCTTTTATCTCCTTTTATGCTTACTGATTCACATTGAGATTTTACATATTGTGTCCTTTCAAGCTCTTCGATGATGTCCTTTACGGGATTCAGAGAGTGATGATTGGGGGCATAATCTTTTCTTTATTTTTTGCTTGTTTGTGAAAATCTAACTACTTTGGAAATTCTAGATTGAAATGGTGTCCGTCTGTAAGAGCCTCTATCTCGTATTGGATGGCCAAGCGTACCTCGACCATTGATACGCATAAAATTCAAGGAAGCTTGATCTAACTATTGTCTTTTTGAGAAAGTTCTTACTACTACTGTGAAATGTGATCTTAGCTAAGTATGTGAATGATAAAGGGTCACTACAGGTAATTCACACTAGATTTAGAATGATATCTTGACTGCTTGATGTGTTTGTTCTGCAAGGTGTATTCTGGTCATCATGACATCTATGTTTTGATGCTTATACAAATTGCTATATCAAAATGGACATGATATTCGGGTCATCCTGGCATTTGTGCCTTGGTGCTTATATCTAATCTGACATTCTGAAAACAAAATCAATATTCATATGTCCATGGTTGTCTAGCCAGTGGGCATTGTATTGATTCTTGCACATACAAATCAATATTCATATATTCATAGTTTCCTAGCTAGTGGATCTTGTATTGATTTATCCGGTTACCTAATAAAAATTCAATGATGAAAACAACCGACACATGATCAGTGACTAGGTCCTAGGTCTTAGGTTTGCATCTCATTTCACACTTTGCATGATTGCATTTATCTCACGATTGCCCAAATCAACTTGACACTCTATTGATTCTTCAAAACTATGCTAAACATAACACAAGGACTGAGCATTGTATGAAGGTCCCTCCAACTAAATAGCAAGTAGAATCCATTTTTGGGATCAAAATCAAAATCTAAGATCATTTACTTTGTCAAAATCATGATTTAAAATTTTCCGACCCAGGATGACTAACTACTTGCATAATTGACCTTCAATCATCACAGAAATCTAGATTTCAACTTAACTGATTACCTAACATCAAACTATCAAAATTTCAACTTGGTCAACCATGGTCAACTCATGGTCAAACCTAGTCAAACTTGATCTTCAGGACCTCCAAATGATGCAGGATGCATTTTCGAATGTGTACAATCACTTCTTCAATCAATTAACATGCTTTTGAACCATTCAATGCTGACTTTTCTTGTCAGATTTTGATTTTCATCCCAAAGGGGGCATGGTATCGCATATCATTCAAATCTGTAAATCAAATCTTCTCTCAATAATCAAGATAACAACCACGTCTAGTTGCTGATTCATCTAAAGACCTCATTGCTTGGGGCACATTTCTTGGGGCATGTCAGATTCATCAAGATCCATATCAATCTGGTATCCTAATTTATCTTGTAAATTGTATCATCTTTTCGTAACCATCGATTCATTAGTGTTATTTCCTTAGTTCTTCGTAACTAAAGGGTTCGGATGTGATACCAATTACGATTCTTTTGGACAATTAGGTCTGGAATCAGGTCACTCACTTCTTCATAATCATAAGGTTTAGAATCAAGCATTTTGATACTTTTTCATAATCACCGCTTCATTGTTGTTATAGTTAACATCATCTTTGGTCAATCAGGACCTAGCATCTTCAAATCTTTCAATCAGTTTCTATCTCAGAATCGATTAGTCTCTCAGGATCAATTTCTCCACCACATAACTGAGT
Organism: Chamaecyparis obtusa; assembly: GCA_027943335.1. Lineage (NCBI taxonomy): Eukaryota > Viridiplantae > Streptophyta > Pinopsida > Cupressales > Cupressaceae > Chamaecyparis > Chamaecyparis obtusa. The sequence continues at coordinate 2,883,290 of BSBK01000760.1, forward strand.
CTGCATCTTTATCAAACACAGACTATTCTTTGAACCACTATGCTTCGCACAATGATTCAAAGAGGGGCAAAATGTAATACACCAAAAATGGGCCATAGGTTCATTAACCTCTTACATCATCAAATCGATCGAAATTGACAACAAAGTCCTAACCTAAGGAACATTTGCACATGTGCACATTGAAAACCTAATTGATTTTCTTAATTCTGCATCGGGGAATATTCCTTGAATATTCCTAATTATCCTAATTATCTTTAATTGAATATTATTTGGTGATAAATGTAATTATTTATCCTAAAGTTGATTAATTGAATATGATGAATATTTAATTAATTAATTAGATTTAATTGCATTTATTCCTAATTAATATTGTTTTTATTTTGATAATAAATCAAAAATTAATATTGTTTTTATTTTGATAATTAATATTCCTAATTAATATGGTATCACATATCATTCAAATCTGTAAATCACATCTTCTCTCAATAATCAAGATAACAACCACATCTAGTTGCTAATTCATCTAAAGACCTCGTCGCTTGGGGCATGTCACTTGGGGCATATCAGATTCATCGAGATCCATATCAATCTGGTATCCTAATCTATCTTGTAAACTATATCAGCTTTTCGTAAGCATCGATTCATTAGTGTTATTTCCTTAGGTCTTCGTAACTGAAGGGTTCGGATGTGATACCAATTATGATTCCTTTGGACAATTAGGTTTGGAATTAGGTCACTCACTTCTTCATAATCATAAGGTTCAAAATCAGGCATTTTGATACTTCTTCATAATCACCGGTTCATTGTTGTTATAGTTAACATCATCTTTGGTCAATCAGGACTTAGCATCTTCAAATCTTTCAATCGGTTTCTATCTCGGAATCAGTTAGTCTCTCAGGATCAGTTTCTCCACCACATAACTGAGTCCGCATCTTTATTGAACATAGACTATTCTTTAAACCACTACACTTCGCACAGTGATTCAAAGAGGGGCAAAATGTAATACCCCAAAACTGGGCTATAGGTTCATTAACCTCTTGCATCGTCAAATCGACTAAAATCGATGTCAAAGTCCTAACCTAAGGCACATTTGCACATCGAAAACCTAATTGATTATCTTAATTCTACATCGGGGAATATTCCTAATTATCCTAATTATCTTTAATTGAATATTATTTGGTGATAAATGTCATTATTTATCCTAAAGTTGATTAATTGAATATGATGAATATTTAATTAGTTAATTAAATTTTGCCACTTAATTATTTAATTAGATTCAATTGCATTTATTCATAATTGATATTATTTTTATTTTGACAATAAATCAAAAATTAATATTGTTTTTATTTTGACAATAAATCAAAATTCCTACAAAAAATCAATTGAATATTTATTTAATTGATTTAAAATCAAAGTTGTCAAATTTAATGATTTAATTGGAATAAATGTTGATTTAATAATTGATTAACCCATAAATCAATTGTTTTAATTCAAAAAAATTAGTTAAGTGGAAAATAAATCACTTTATTTATTAAATTAATTCATATTAAATCATGGACAATCATAAAAGCAGTTAACTTTAAATCAATTTTCAATTTCAATTTGTTAACTTTCTAAACTCAACATCTGATGATGAGTTGAAAAAGAGAACTAAACTCTATTTTGAGATAAAAACTACTTTTGCATGATTTTATGAGTTTATTTATTCTTAATTTCTTGTTAACTCAAAAATCAACCTGAGTTTATCAAGAGTGATTTATGGTTTTTCTTATGCATACTCAAACCATGGATTTCTATAAAATCAAGGCTCAACTCTTCACAAATTATCTCTTGAATTTGCACAATTACTCTGGCGAATTTACAACTGAAGAACAAAGCTTTTGCGACAGGCAATTTTGTGAGATCATTTCATAGTTTTTCATAGCTTTTGCATACTTTTGCATTCATCTTCATAGCATTGTTAGATTAATTGCATGTCATTTCAATTCATTCTAGATTAGTTTCATATCAAGTTTCTCATCTAGTTGCATCAAAAATAAATAAAAAATAGATTAATTTGCATTCATATTTCATTGCTTTCATCATTTTAAATCCTCCGTTTAGGTGTTGCATTGTCACTGACCTTGGTCTAATCTGAGAATACCATACTCACACCTACTAGAAGGCAGTAAATCACCTGGTTAGCTTAGTTTCATTTATTTGCAGATTTTGATTTTGCTAACCTCTAATATTTTACTAAAGTGTTGTGTCCACAACTAGGTACAATTTTCAAACACACACAACCTCAAAAATGGTAGGAGCCTCTTGAGTAGGAGTGTGACCTTGTATCTCAATGGTTCCCCATTATGTTTCCTTCTCTAGTTTCATGGCCCCAATAGGTTCTTCCATTGGCTTGTCAAATTTCTCAACTTCAACTTCCTCATTTGAACCAATGACTGGAGATGAGCCTACTCCACAAGTCTTCTCAAGTGGGTTCTCTTTTTCAGGTGGTTCATCATCTCCACCTGCTGGTTGAGCTCGGCCTTTGGCTACAGATGACATTGGCAAAGAGGAGGATGCAGGAGCACTCGTCAGCTTGACTGCAGGGGCTTGTTGAGGACTAGGCTTCCCAGATCTCTTTCTCCTTCCCATCATCCACTGAACCCACTTATCGGTTCTCTTAATGAATTTAGTCGTTAAGGTCTCCAAATCTTCTATAGCTTGACCTTGAACTAGTTCAAGGCTCACATGATAGGGCTTGATCTGATCTTGATATGTGTTAGTATACATATGTTCTTCATCATCAACAATGCCTTCCACATTAATGTTGACATTGAACAACTTGATTTATTCAATAGTCAATCTAGAGTAAAACCTCTCTTGTCTTTCTAACTCATCCTTGTAGTTTTCCCAATAATCTTCAAGTTTGGGGATGTGCTTGACCATAGTGCCAATCTGTAGGTGAATCTTGGCATAACTTACTCTATCAAATTGAGGCCTCAAAACTTCATACACTTTTGGCTTATATCTTCTTTTGAACACCTTCATCATGTTCTTAGCATTTGATCTTGATGCTCAGCTGTAATCTGCAATGGTAACAGGGAATTCATAGTCTTTCTTCTTAATTCCCACACTGATCAGATTTACTTGCAACATCTTTCGGATCACCTCTACAAGCACAATCATGTCATCAGGGTACCTTGGCAGCTTCATGGGAAAATCATCAAAACCTACAAGATGAAGGTATGAGAAACTAGCAAATTGAATGAAGAAGCTCCCAAATTGGGCAATGAATTCCATGGCCTCTGGTGAGAAATTCTGCTCTGGACATCCTCATAATTCTCTACACAACCTCATTGTAAATGAGTCATTAACTTTAATGAACTTGGCATAGCTATTTTGTAACTTCAAATGAGGGAAGAAATCATAAATTTTCACATCATCTTCATATTCTTCTAGCCTAGGTAGTTTTAGCCATACTTGCAATGTAGCTAAAACATAGATCAAATAGGAAGACATATAAAATTTGTTCTGGTACTTGGTGAGACTCAAGGAATTGGACAAATTTTCACTTACCACTTGAGCCCAATCTATATAATGATGCTCAACACATATTACCCAGACCAAGAAGTAGTGTTCTATGAAATTCAATGCGTCACTTTCACCTTTTATCCTATGAAGGAGCACTAGGATGTCGATGATCTTAGCCTTCTGATCTGTCCTGAAAAGTGTCTTTGGCACTTTTCCTTTTATGCTTCTAGCCTTCCAAAACCACGAGTTCATGATCTCTTTCCTCCATCTCATCTTCTTCTCATTATATTCTTAAATTGCGATCGAAAATTTCATATTTGAAAATTCCGCTCACTCTGGGATACGAAGATTGTTCTGCATAGACTCTCTATCAATGGAAATGAGTACTATGTCATCTAATAGAAAAATCTATTTTGTATTTGGGTTGAATCTGGTTATACATTTCCCGATTAGTTTGGGAGCTTGCACTGCAACAGGAAATCTAGCAGCTTTGACCAAAATGCTACTTTTGAGCTTTTGTGTCATGGGATGGAGATCTTTGTTTAATCTTATGTGTAGATTTCCTAGATCAGAGAATTTGAGGGATGTATTTGTCAAATTATGCCATTCAAATGTAATCCCATTCAACCCATTGAAACCCATGAATCTAGTGGCCATAGCTTCTAATTATACTTTTGATTTACTATTAAGAAGCTTTGGAGAATACCGTAAGATAATTTGTGAAATTGTGGGAAATCAAAGGCGTATGAAAAAGATGTGAACGAATGGTAATTTTCACTTGATAGTTTGAGTCTTTTATAAACAGCCTACTTCCTTACCGTTAATTTCCATATCTTGTGCCACACGAGTGAGAGATTTCCAAAAATATATGTTAAAGTTCTAATGTTAAGATTTGAATTAAATGTATCTTATTAACGGCCTTAAGAAATCACTTTTACCCATTTGGAGTATTTGTAATGGTAACTTAATTGATGCGATGAAATTTTACTTTTCTGCTTCCTTTAATTGGTGCGCCTTTGTCAGAAAACTCACTTCGAAGGTAGAAACCCGATTGTGGAGAAGCTGGGGAGTGATTTTCTAAAAAATCCGCAACTGATCCATTTCTTTAGCAATTTCTTTTAGATATCAAAGCAGGCTATCTTCATCATAGAAGATCATTCAATCCCTGTGATTTCTTGTGCTTATTTCTTCACAATTTGTCACTTCTTAGAGACCGACCTTCTCAGGTGATTTTATGATAAGGGAGAAGCTAAAAACCAATTCTCCAAAAAAGGTCTCTTACTCACTTTCTCATATTTTGAGACCATTTTATCCATTACAGGGGCTCAATCTCATTTCCTCAAAATCTAGATGCTTGGCTTTCGGGAGTCTCTGATACACTTTCCACTATCCTTTAGAAAACAACTTCTGTAGAAAAAAATCCACAAATGGGGAAGTTCATTATAGCTTCTCCGCCAAGCTACTTTTCTGGACCCAACTCGCTCTTAACCTGAGAATCTCAATCTCTAGGCCTTATATGTGTGCTTGATGATTCATGTGTTCTCTTCTCATGGAAAATTACCTTCATGGGTTGGAACCCACCGAGGAGAAGTGGATTTTCAATTTTTCGACAAAGGGGGAAAATGTCATTTTAGAGCTTCACATTCATATGAATACCATCAATCAGAATTGAAAGAAAGAGTCTTTATCAAATTAGGAACTATAACTTACCCATTCCTAGGATGAAATTAAAAACCAACCTGGCTTAAAAAGTAGTAAGAGGCATGAAGGGATTATTCAATAAAGAGCACCTATCCTAGGGGGATTCTAGACTTAGACTTCAATTTATTATCTCAAAACTCATAACTCAATCTAACACAAGGTATTCACTTTTGTTTTAAAGGGTGAAGAACAAAAGTGGGGCAACAAGTTGGTGTAAAGGTGGGATGAAAAAGTGCACGAGAGTTACTGATCGTGACATTGCAAAAACCGTCAGATGTTTTCTAAGTGAAGATCGATGGTTCTAATTTAAACTTAGCCAAATTTGGTGTGAAAGAAAATTCTCCTATTGAGTTCAAACCATTCGAATTGTCAGAGAAGTTATGGCTGGATCGTGTGGAATGAATTGTCAAGAATTAATGATTTTTTTGCATGATATATATTTTAATTATTTCATTTCTAAAAGCACAAAGCTATAGACTTTGTAGAGCCTTAGTAAACAAAAATTGTAGAGAAAATTGTTGTTTTATGAGAAATTGCTGAAACTGGTTAGTACTTGTGAATTATTGTCTCCCTGCTTTTATTTGTCTACAATTCCTACTGAGAAGATCTGGGTAGATTTCCTGTACTTTTTCTTGATTCTCGTATATTTGTTGAAACCCTAAATTCAAAAAATGGCACCGAGGAGGGGGTTAAAAGGGAAAGGCTGAATATCATGAGAGGGGTGTAGATGATGACCTATTAGAGAAATTTGATTATTCAACCACTGGCACAATCTAAGCAAAGGAATTGGTACCCAAAAACCCTAGGGTCAAAGTAGCAGATGGCCTATATGAAAAAGGCAATTATATGAGAGATGATAACATTAAGGTCTCTAGTTTAGTACTATTTAGAGTGGGTTTCAGCCAGAGACATGCCTTTTCTCCCAATGGCAATATATGGCAGTTTGAATTAGGGAAACTTGTTGTACCCAATGTGTTCATGAATGCAGATATCATGATCCAAAAAGCACAAACATATGATCATGTAGCTAGGGTTGTTAGAGATACAATGGAAACCCTTTAGTCAGTATCATAACTAAAGAAATCCGAGAAGTTTTTAGGTTGAGTGAACCTACCAATGATATGGAGAAAATAGACTTTGATGAACAAAGATAGATCTATATGGCTCAGAGGGACTATCTCATAAATGGTCCTTTGAAGGAATGTTTCAACAAAGTTTGAGGTCTAATTATAGTAGGTCCAAATACACGAGAACCATTCAAGATAGATTACTTTAATCTTAGGGAAAAGGGTGTGTATTTGTTATTGTGCTAGATTTTTGGAGAAGATGCTCAAGAGGAGATGCTAGTGCACTACATGTTCATGATGACACAAATTCTACACCCTTATTTACCAATCATTTTTTATTTTGCCCCTTTCTTGGCTGAATTAATTCATGAGTGACTAATGGGAATCTAAAAAGCCAAAGTAGACAAACCCTTTTGCTAGTATTCCCTCATGATGTATATGTTTTTGTATAAGGGTGAAAATTACTTTGAGAAAGAAATGGCCCTTATGAGGTAGAAGGATGGTGAAGAAATGTTGGTCCAATTGTGGAATCTAAATATGACTTGGGATATAAATGAGACTAGTTTTGTCACCTTTGATAGATGTTTTGCATCAAGACTTAGGGCTTTGTTATTTCTAGAAAACTCAAGAATCCCAAAGGCCTTATTGGATCTCCTTAGACCTAAGAAATATTCCATTGACATCAATATTATCCACAATTGGGGTGATTTTATCCTCTACCTAGTGTCTATTGTAATTAGGGTGTATGGTTTTGGAGGGAATCCTTTTATACTACCATATCAAGTCCTTGTTAAGATTGGAGTTGCAAAATATTTGAGGCAACTTGGAGGGTTGCAAGAAGATACTCTCACAAGAAGAGCTAGAGGAACTCTTTTTCCTATTGCCACACTAGCCCACCAATTTGTGATCACAAAAAGTGGATGGTCCCATATGGACAAGATCTTGCAGCCATATCACATGGCCACTTCAGTTGTTAGGGCAATAGATCCTGAGGGTTTCTACAATGATATTTTTAATAAGAGGATAAGGTGTGCCTCTATGGATCATGTTTTCAATTTTCCTGAGGATGTTATCAGGAATATCTTTGATTTACAAGAATAAGAAATCATGAAGGAGAAGTGGCTAGTATATAAAAAGACACTAGATTTTGTTCAACATTTTGTCAGGGATTATGATCCCTTAAAGGATTTTACCCCTTTTGAGAAGAAGATAGAATCTCTTATGAGCCATTTTGAGGGTATCATCCAGACCCTAAATGAAAAGAAAGAAAATGTGATGTAAACTGAGCTAGAAAGGGCTAGATTTGTGTTAAGTAAGCCTGTATTTTCCAAAATGGTGCCCCTGGGAAAATATATGGTACAGAGGAAGGCTAGATACAGTGTGGTCATACCAGGACCAAGAAAATAAGAAGAAACTAGAAGGGCAGAGGATATCTCTTCCACTTCTAAGGAAGTTGAGATACAAGACAAAATAGAGGAATCTCCTAGATCACCATAGAATCAACCAATTGAAATTATTTCTGATTCTCCACCTCCACCAAAAGGAAAATAATTGAAGAAAGATGTGCACAAGTTGAGGAGGAATATTCTCCTACCAAATCACCCTTAAATCTTGTAGATCATCAAGAGGTGGTAGAGAAACTACAACAATTTGGAATTTTAGGTCAAATATGCATGACCTATGAAGAGATAAATGAGGGGATACCAGAGCCATCCAAGGAACTAGAATAAGATCTAATAGTAGGGTAAATGGATGGCAAGGAACTGGATCTTATCACAAAGAAAGCATGTGAGGAGTTCCTTGCAGATGATTCCTTTGTCAAGGCCAGGGCCTCCATGAAATTCTTGTGGAAATTGCACTTAAATTAATTCAAAGAAACCTCTAAAAAAAGACACAAGTAAGATCCATAGAAGGACCTCAAGATCATAGAAGATGAGGTAAGGAAATAAATGACATAAAGGTTTGAGATAATTACTCCAGAACAAGGGAGGGAACTAGTGAAGAATGTAGGAATGCTCATTCTCCCTATGTGGGGCATTACTGATGCAATGTTCCTTGATGCTGTTAGGAAGCAGATCACATCGGCCCACAAGACCAAAGATGAGGCAGAGTAAGAAATCAAAGGTGTCAATTTTGGTGATGACCATCAAGCCTTGGTCATGTGGTCTCTCAACAAGAATGAGACTAATAAAGGTAAACAAGTTGTTAGGGGTGATCTTTCAGGTAGTTTGCTAGTACAAAGGGTTAGTGAAACCTAAATTGTTGAAGCATTAAGCATGGCTTTGGAGACCACCAAACTTAGTGTGAAAGTGGTAGAAAGGGAAGCTGAGGAGAAAGAAGAGCTCACAGTAAATCTTGAGACAATGTTGAAAGCTTATGGAGAGATGAAGAAGGAAATTAGTGAGAAGGATAAGTTGATAGCATAATTAAGAAAGAGGCTAGGAGAGCAAGGCCCAATCCAAGTATCTAAACAATGACAAATTGCTTCCTCCCCTTCTAGCTCTCCTTCATCCAGTCCAATAATTGAATTCCCCCGCTTCCCTTTTCCTCCACCTATTGAGGATGATGATATAACACAGAGAGAAATATTGGAGAATAAAAGATGGGCTTTCTTGGAGAAGGCAAATAAATTGAGGAATGAGAGACAACTATTTGAGCAAGGAAAACTGGAAGTTTCCATGAAATATGAACAAAAAATAAGAGACATAATTTTGCAGTTTGCTGCGGGTGTTGAGCCCAAATAGATTTATAAGGTTGGAGAGGAATTAGTTAAAATTTTGAATTCTTTCAAGGAAGAAGTGGCCATTGTGGACCCAATTTTGGATAGGTGGGTTTCCAGGAGAGATAGGTTGAAATTATTTTATTCTTTGATTAAAACTCAATAGATTATAGATGAACAATTAAAAGGTGCCTATAAAATTTTTTAAACCTTATTTGAGTTTGCAGTGAAAAGGGAAAACTTAAAAATAAAGGTATCAGTCCTAAGGGCACTATATTACCAAGATTTCTTTCAAAATTTTCCCATCCTTTTCAAAAGGAATGGAACTATAAAATGTTAGGAATGAGAACACTGAGAGGGAGGGGGGTGGGTGAATCAGTGTTCACTATAACTAATCTTTTCTTTTACTCTTGAAACTTAACTTGAATGCTTAAGTACTGAAATGAACATTAACATAATCAAGATGCATAAACACAACACATAAGACCAATGTGGTTATGGGAAAACCCAAATAGGTAAAAACCCTATTGGGAATTGACACCCACTAAGAACTGCACTAGTGTACTGTGATCATTGTTAGAAGATCTTTAACCCTGTTAGAATTTATCTTTACATTGCTTTTAGTAGAGTGACCTTGACAAGGGTCAACCCCTATTAGGAGTCTTTTAAAATAACCCTGTTAGGGGTGGGGACACACTATCCTCAAGCTCACTGCTCAAGTGGTGAAGGATACAACCTTCTGATCTCAGATACACACTATATCTGCTGGATGAACTAGCACTGTGACACTACTTGTCAGATAAGTTCCTTTGATGTGCTAATGCTTTGACCTCTTCCAAATATCTAATACATCTTAACTACTCTTCACAAACTTCTTCTCTACTTCTCTCAACTCAATATCAACTTCCATACTTATTACAAAGGGTGCATATCATATTTATATGCACTTATCAAAACAATTAACTAGGTCGGCCTATAACTAATTACATACAATGCTTCCAATTGAATTGGCTCAAGTGTGTTTACATACAAACATAATTACATGTCTATAACCTAAATACAATAGGCTCATAGCCTTTACAAAACAATATTATCATAGCTAATCAAATTACCAATAGGCAGCTGCATACTCTGTTCTGTTCTGACATTCACTGGCTGTACCTCTTCAACTATTTGTATCTTTGTCATATGGTCTCATCTGATCATGCACTCTTAGACTTAGCATTAATGCATACATACAAGCTTAACTTCAAGGGTGCATAACTTAACAAGGTCATACACATGTGTGCTAATGCTCTAACCTTCTAGTATTCTGTTAACTGTCCAGTCTTATATACTTAGCCAAATTCTGATCTACTGATAATGTGTGCTGACTCCAAAACACTATATGACTTTTTTTCCATAATGAAAACACTATATTTAGTCATATACAATAGTATATTCAACTTTCCAACAATCTCCCCCTTTTTGATTAATGGCAACAAAGGAATATGGTAAAGTTACTAATTGTACCCTTATACAAATTTTTTTTTATCATACTCTAACTTATATCTCCCTTATACTTTTTACTATACATAATCTTTACATATAAGACTCTAAGATTCCATATTCTATACATTACTCCCTCTTTGACATTAATGACAAAGGTGCTTCAAAAATTGTGACTCTACAAGTACTTATAGTGTTAGAACATCCAGATATGCTATCTATAATTTTTGGACCTCTTGCTTCTAGAATGCAATCAGTGCATTAAAAATCTATAGATGGGTGCATAATGCATATTTTTGCTTCTTCATCTTCTCCAAGTCTATGCTAGGACCTTGATCATATGTCACCATGGTGGCATTGATCTCCTTGATGTTCTGATTTAGAATATCTAGAGAGGGCGTAAGAGAATTCCTGAGTTGTGTCTACCTTGCCCTTATCTTAGACATCTCTTTCTTAGTTTTTCCAATCTTATCCATCTATCCTTGGTACACATTATTACACATATTGACATCTATGGAGGATTCTTTTGTTAGGAATAGTCCCAAGCGATAACTGAGAGGGGGGAGGGAGGTGAATCAGTTATCTACAAGATTCAATTCTTTATCCAATTAAGTATACTTAAACATAAAGCATAAAAACAATGAAAGAAAACATGAACACAACACCAATATTTTGGTTACAGGGAAACCCAAATAGGTAAAAACCCCGGTGGGACTTGATACCCACTAATATTCTATACTAGTGTATAATGATCATTGTTAGAAGATCCTTTACCCTGTTACGAGTAGCTTTATAATATATTAAGTACAATAGACCTAGTCAAGGGTCAAATCCTGTTAGGAGTCTTTTACAATTGTCCACGTTAGGGGAGAGGACACCTGTCCAAGAGCTCACTGCTCAAATGGGTGAAGGCTACAACCTTCTTATTAATAGATACATGCTATATCTAGATCTTGGTGAGCTGCACTTTGACCTGTTGTCTGGATCAGATCCAATGAATAGAAAAAGTACTTTACTTGGTCACATAGACCTTCTTCTAATGGCTCAACACTTTGCACACTCTTCTCTGCTCTGCTTAATCAACTATGAACCACACTCAAGCAATCACAAATGATTGCCTATAAATATCTTTCCTCCAAATGATATAATCAAGTTGGCCTATTAGAACCACCTTGAAATCATATTAGAGAAACCATAATAAACTCCAATAAACATTTTGTCAGCTCTACTATGCACGCAACACATTCTGGGACCTGTCTAATAAAATAATTGTAGACGCACGCTACACATTGTCGGCTCTACCAAAACAACTGGAACTTTCTCTGTAGGCTGAATTAACTTATGCGCTCTTAACCAAACATCAATAACACTTCCCCAAGCTTAACTCCAAGGGTGCATACCCTCAAGATAGGCGCAACTCAAGAACCAATAAAATCTTTGTTAGCTCTTCTAAACAAACACATGAAACTGCTACTGGTGAATAGAGACTGCATAACTTCACTTTTACTCATCAATAGACTATGCATCCATAACTAAAAAATCACTAACATATCTTCAACATATATCCAAGCACACAAGGCTTCATGACAACTATATGGACAACCATACACAGAACACTATCTATAACTCTGTCAGGAACACTGCTGACACCAGCTGCTATATAACTATCTATACTAACAGTTAACCTCTATGCCCATGATATCATGCTGATATCATGTTCAAGCTACATATACTGAAGGTTACTGCATAAGACTTCCATGCATGCTACTTTCCATATGTTGTCATCAATGAAAAACATACAGTCAGTACTGGCCTGCTGGCAAATCTCCAACAATCTCGCCCTTTGGCATTCATGGCAACATGTGGAATGATAAACCACCACCAAACCAAATGAACATTCTTTTAATAACATTCTCCATTTCCTCAACATGCTGCTATCATAACTGAATGCTACTCCCCCTTAGTATATTACTCCTCTTTCTACTACTATTTTCATGACTCTATATATACTCCCCCTTTGACATCAATGGCAAAGGGTTCCATTCATTTTAAGCATTGGTACTACTCCTGAGGTAGAGTAGTCAAGCTTCCATCAGTCCCAGAGGACTGATGCCTTTCCTTCTTTCTTCTAAGTAGAATCAGGGAAGGGAATTACTCCCAACTTCTCCCTGAGATACTCAAAAGTATCCTTAGGCAAGGGCTTTGTGAATATATCTGCCAACTGATCTTTAGTACTCACATAGTCCAACTTGACTTCTTTCTCTACCACTTTCTCTCTTAGGAAGTGATACTTGATCTCTATGTACTTTGTCTTTGCATGCATCATAGGGTTCTTTGACATATTGATAATGCTAGTGTTATCATAGTAAATGACAATAGGATAATCAATCTGGATTCCAAAATCCTTTATCATCTATTTGATCCAAACAATTGTAGAACAATTCAAGGCTGTTGCAACATACTCCACTTCTTCTATTGATTGAGAAATACAATTTTGTTTCTTGCTTGTCTAGGTGACAAGTCTATCACCAAGAAACACTACTCCACCTGAAGTACTCTTTATGTCATCAACACATCCTGCCCAATCTGCATCAGTGTACACATAAAGCTCAACATTTTATGAATTAGGATACCATAGACCATAATCTATAGTGCCCTACAAGTATCTAAATATTCTTTTTACTGCCATGAGGTGACTTTGTTTAGGTTCTGCTACAAATATTCCAACTATGCCAACTGCATTGGAAATGTTAGGTGTAGTTTGAGTAAGATATATGAGTTTACCAATCATAGACTTATACAATGTTATATCTACTACTGGTGAGTCATCTTCTTTTTTAATATTGCATCCAGTGATCATAGGATTTCCTACTGGCTTGCAATCATCCATCTTGAATTTCTTCAGTATCTCTTTCACATACTTTAATTGATTTATGAAAATTCCTTTTTATGCCTGTTGCACATTTAGTCCCAAAAAGTACTTGATAGGATCAATCATACTCATCTCAAACTCATTATGCATTTCTTTGGCAAATTCAGAACTGAGTTTGTCATTACCTCCAATGATAATGTCATCAACAAATATAGCTACAAGTAGTAAACCTTCAAATGTATCTCTAATGAATAGACTGCAATCTGCTGCTCCTTTTGTTGAGTCCAATATTTGTTAAGTATCCATCTATTCTCTCATACCATGCTCTAGGGGTTGCTTAAGTCCATAGAGGGCCTTCTTCAATCTACATACCATATCAGGTCTGTCTGATAAGGTGAATCCTTTTGGCTACTCAATGTATACTTCTTCTTTCAAATCTCCATTCAGGAATGTTGACTTGACATCCATCTAATAAACTTTGAAGTTTTTGACAGTAGCATAGGCTAAAAAAAACTTAATGGCTTCTAATCTACTCACAGGTGCAAATGTGTCTGAATAATCAATGCCTTCTCTTTGTGCATATCCCTTACATACTAATCTTTCTTTATTTCTTACTACTATACCATCTTCATTCATCTTGTTTCTAAATATCCACTTTGTTCCAATCACATTATTATCACTAGGTCTTGGGACTAGTTCCCAAGTGTCATTCTTAATAATCTAATCAAGTTCTTCCTTCATAGCATCATGCCAATCTGAATCATTACAAGAATCTTCAACACTTAAAGGTTCAATCTAAGATAGTAAACATACCGCTTCACTGCTGGTTGAGTTCTTTGCTTGTGATCTTGTTAAGACTTTTCTGCTTTGATCTCCAATGATGTCTTCCTTGGAATGATTTCTTGATGTAAACTTTGGAACTTTAGGTGATGCTAACTCATCAGCCCTAGAAGTATTTTCTTCACTTGTCTTAGGGTCATTGAGTAACACATCAATACTGTCAAACATTTCTTCAATAATTATCTCATGAGTGGAGGTTCTAAGTTCTTCAATCATGGGTGAGTAATCATGATATATTTCTTGAATCATAAACTTTTCATTAATCTTTACATGAGCACTTTCAATGATCTTTTTCAATCTTAAATTGAAACATCTATAAGCTTTACTTTTAGTAGAGTAACCAAGAAAAATACCTTCATCACTTCTTGCATCAAACTTGCCTACTGCTTCATCCCTCTTGATGTAGCACTCGCTTCCAAAGATTCTGAAGTATTTTACTGTGGGAACATTACCAAACCATAGCTCATATGGTATTTTTTTAGCGCCAGGCCTCAATTGAATTCTATTGATGGTATAGACTACTGTATTTACCACATCTCTCCAATAGGTGTGTGCAACTTTTCCTTCTATCATAATGGTGCACACTGTATCAAGAATGATCCTATTCCTTATTTTTGCAATTCCATTTTGTTGAGGGGTTCTAGGTGCACTTAACTATCTCTTTATGCCAAGTTCTTCGCAGTACTCATAGAATCTGGCAGAGGTGAATTCTCCTCCTCTATCCAATCTCAAACATTTTATCTTTAGTCCAGATTCATTCTCAACCTTACCTTTGAATATTTTGAATTTCTCAAATGCTTCTAACTTATCTTTCAAGAATGCAACCCACGTCATCCTAGTATAATCATCAAAAAACAAAATAAAATACCTTTCACCATATTATGATCTTGTTTGAGTTAGACCACATAGGTCTGTATGAATCAGATCCAACTTGTTCTTTGCTAAATTTTGCTTGCTCCTAAATGAATTTCTCACATGATTTCCCATCACACATTCCCTGCATATAGTATCAATTGACTTTGCTATGCTAGGTAGATCTCTTACTACCTTTACATTGCTTATCTTCACTATGTTATCAAAATTGATATGACATAGTCTCTTATGCCACAACCAACTATCATCAACTTTAGCAACAAAAAAACTATCTTCTAAATTGAGTTGAAAAACATTACCTCTTGTCTTTGAGCCTGATGCAATCATAACACCATCTTTGTTGTTAATAATGCATTTTTCATCTTTGAATTGCAATTGAAAGCCTTTTCCAAGTAACTGTCCAACATTGAGAAGGTTATGTTTCAAACCCTCAACATAAAGAACATCATCAGTACTATTCTTTCCATCCAAAGTGATGGCTCCTCTACCAACTATTGGTTTAGGAGTGTTGTCTCCAAATCTGACCATCCCTCTATTGTATTTGTCCAAATGAACAAACCTACCTGTATCACCTATCATGTGATGTGAACAACCACTGTCTATAATCCAGTCCATCCTTATGTCAGCTTGTGAAGTGAATGCAAGCTCTTGATTCTCTTTCTTATCTTCATGAGCTATCTTATTATTCATTTTGTCTATAATAGCAATGAATCCAATTTCTTCTTCACTAGATTCATCATCTGATACTCCATCTCCAGCATAGTAGCATTCTTTAGAATATTTAGGCTTGTAATCCTTCTTCAACTTTCTTGCTCTAGTGTGACACTTAGATGCAAAGTGACCGATCTTATTACATGAAAAGCACTTAAATGGTAATTGACCTTCACATTTTCCTTTTCCTTTCTTTTCTCTTTTGTCAATCATAGCAATAAAATCATCTAATGATTTCTCATGATCATCATCATCAAAATTACCAGAAGTGTTTGCAGATTTCTTACCATGAACTATTGCTTTGAAAGTTGTCTCACTCTTAGGTTCTGTCTTCAATCTTGAAATCTCAAAAGCTGAGATCTTGCTGATCAAGGTTTCTCTCTTGAAATTTGATGTAAGCTACATGGTCTCATCAAGGATGTTGATCTTGCTTTCATATTCTGGAGTAAGAGTGGTCATCAATTTATCCATAATGTCGTCCCCTAAAATCTCTCCACCATTGTTCCTGCTTCCAGCAACTACTTCATTAATCCTCTGTTTGTAAGCTCTAATATTTTCTTCAGGCAACATCTCTAATGCATTGTATCTTTTCTTCCATGTCTTTCTACGTGCATCCTTTTCTTATCTGTCTCCTTCAAATATGTCCTCTAGGTGCTTCCATATTTTATGGGTTGTATCTACCTTTTTTAATTCTAAAAATTCACCATTAGATAGGGTGTTGATAAGGGCTTCTTTAGCAATAGCATTATGATGAAACAATTCCTTTTGTATGTCAGTAGCATCATATTTTGCAAGGTCTTCCAAAGTAGGAATCTTGGTTTCTTTGATAGTTACATTAAAAACTTCAAAAGAAATGCACTACAAATGAGTCACCATCTTGTTCTTCCAATCAAGATAATTTTCTCCATTGAACTTAGGGCTTTCTTTCCTAAAGTACGCCATTTGATCAACCTCAAGTTGTTAAACTTTCTCTGTGAGGTACTTGGCTTTGATACCAATTGTTAGGAATAGTCCCAAGAGATAACTGAGAGGGGGGGGGGTGAATAAGTTATCTACAAGATTCAATTCTTTATCTAATTAAGTATACTTAAACATAAAGCATAAAAACAATGAAATAAAACATGAACACAACACCAATATTTTGGTTACGGGGAAACCCAAATAGGTAAAAACCCCGGTGGGACTTGATACCCACTAATATTCTGTACTAGTGTATAATGATCCTTGTTAGAAGATCCTTTAACCTCTTAGGAGTAGCTTTATAATATATTAAGTACTATAGACCTAGTCAAGGGTCAGACCCTGTTAGGAGTCTTTTACAATTGTCCCTATTAGGGGAGAGGACGCATTGTCTGAGAGCTCACTGCTCAAATGGGTGAAGGCTAAAACCTTCTGATTAATAGATACACACTATATCTAGATCTTGGTGAACTACACTTTGACCTGCTACTAGATCAGCTCCAATGAATATCACAAGTACTTTACTTGGTCACATAGACCTTCTTCTGATGGCTCAACACTTCACACACTCTACTCTGCTCTACTTAATCAACTATGAACCACACTCAAGAAATCACAAATGACTGCCTATAAATATCTTTCCTCCAAATGATATAATTAAGTCAGCCTATTAGAACCTCCTTGAAATCATATTAGAGAAACCATAACAAACTCCAATAAACATTCTATCTGCTCTACTATGCACGCAACACATTCTGGGACCTGTCTAATAAAATAATTGTAGATGCATGCTACACATTGTTGGCTCTACCAAAACAACTGGAACTTTCTCTGTAGGTTGAATTAACTTATGTTCTCTTAACTGAACATCAATAACACTTCTCCAAGCTTAAATCCAAGGGATCATACCCTCAAGATTGGTGCAACTCAAGAACCAATAAAATCTCTATTGGCTCTTCTGGACAAACACAAGAAACTGCTATTGGTGAATAGCGACTGCATAACTTCACTTCTACTCATCAACAGACTATGTGTCCATAAATAAAAAAATGACTAATATATCTTCAACATATATCCAAGCGTGCAAGGCTTCATGAAAATTGTATGGACAACCATACACAGAACACTATCTGTAACTCTGTCAGGAACACTGCTGACACCAGCTACTATATAACTATCTGTACTAATAGTTAACCTCTGCACCCATGATATCATGTTGATATCATGTCCAAGCTACATATACTAAAAGCTTAATGAATAAGACTTCCACACATTCTACTTTCCATATGTTTTCATCAATGACAAACATACAGTCAGTACTGGCCTGCTGGCAAATCTCCAACATCTTTCACTGATTTCTTCACATTTTCTATCATTGCCTCTACCTCTTGGATCTTTTTGAAATGATCATTTTTCAGCTTATCCTGATCCATATAGTTAGAAATAATATTTCTTCCCTTTGATACAAACTCCTTCAAAGATGCTTGACCAATCTTTAGGGAACTTAGGTCAAGTGCAAAGTTGCTAACCAATTCATTTAGCCTCTTCTTCATATACTTCTCTTCTACAACTTAAGATGCAAAATTTTCCAAACTAGAAAAAAATAGTCTTAAAGGTTGTAAGGATGTTTCTAACATCATTAGCTATATTGACCTTAGACACTTTCTTGTCTGAAGGTAATAGACTATTCAATATGTTGATTGATTCAACAAACAAGGGGTTCCTCATTACCTATTTTTCCTTTGCTCTCTCCATGGCTAAGAAACTAATCTTGATCAGGTCTTCTTCTCCCCAAGAATCCAAACTAGTGGTGTCTGGTGTCAATCTTGTCAACAATGATGTTGAGGGTAATGGAGTGATAGGAGTGCTATCCACCACTTCTTGTTTTACTCTTATTGTCATTTCAACAGATGGCTTGTCTGTTGGTTCACTTGGTTTTACCTCTTCTTCTCCTTTCTTTTCTTCTACCTTTTCTTCCTCTTTTTCTGTCTCTTTCTCTTCTTCTTTTTGTGTCTCTTTTTCTTCTTCTTTTTCTATTTCTTTTTCTTATTCTTTTTTCTTATTCTTTTTCTTCTTCTTTTTCTGTCTCCTTCTCTTCTTCTTTACCTCCTTGTTGTAACTTGGGTGAATTGTCACCGCATAGTGTTTCAGCCTCTTGTGTGCTTACAAAAGCCTCTTCAAACTTGTCCAAGTCTTTAACTGTAGCCGCCATAGAAGTCTCTACATTATCAATAATGATAGTGCTATCCTTTTGTGACTCTATCATGGGCGCATACTTTTTTGCCTTTGTAGGTGTTTCAACTATAGGCACTATATCCTAAGGACCTATAAATGGTACATTTGTGGTCTCTGATTCCTTGGCTACCTTTGTGGCCACTTGAGCTATGGGTGCAGTAGGTGGGTACATGTACCTATTCTTAAAAAAATTCTCAAAGGCTTTCTATGTTTCCGTTGCAACCAACTCATAGTTCTTGTCCATGTTATGTAATGTTCTTGTCTTGGTTTTGAGGTGAGGCTTCACCAGATCTAACAACAAAGTTTTCTCCTCTAGAGAACATACTGGGAGGATTTCATCTAGAGTCTTTTCTCTTATCCTTTGACCCTCTTCAATGGCTTGTCTTTTTAGGAATTCTAAGATATTCCACACATTTTCTGGAATCATTATCATTAGTTCTAGGACTTTCCTTTTAAACTTTAACATGTGTTTGATAATCATTCCATGAATTTATGATTTGTCAATTTCACTATACTTCTCATAGAATTTTCCTACTTGATCAATCTTGCCTTCATCAACAATCCTTGTACTCAACACACTAAGAGTGGGATTGAAACCTACTTGTGGAGGTGCTTGAGTGTTCATCCTACTTTTGGTTGCTTGTGAGGATGGATGATTGGTGCTAATTTCTTTCTTCCTCTTAGGCATTGCCTTATACTCAGGAGGAGCTATAAGATCAATTGTTTCTTTGGGTGCAGGAGGGACAACATCATATTTGTCCTATTTATCCTTGGGATCTTTAGATTTCTCAATCTTAACCTTCTTTAACTTAGGATCATCTTCCTTTGCTTCTGCTATAGATGCGCTCTCAATTCCCAAAGAACTATTTTCTTGTCTTGCTTTGTCAAGGTCTTCTTGAGTTAATCCATGAATTCTGAGGATCTCAGAAGTAACCTTAGTTTCTTTTCTTTTAGTTGCTGCGCTATTCAAAACAACATCAAATTCTCTTGTTTTCTCTTCATAAGTCCCCCATCTTGGTTCATTAGGGTCCTTAGGGGATGATAGAAATACTTGTGCATATGCTTCTAGGACTTGTTCATTAAATTCATATCCAAGTGGATGGATCCACTTTGTTCTTGGCTCAACTGCTTCCATATAGATTACATTAGTCTCTACCATAAAGAAAATGTTGTCTTTTTATTTTTCAACAATGCTTTCTAGAATCTTGTATCTCATCTGCATTTTGGCCTTGAATGTCTTCAATTCTAGCATTATGTAATCCTTTAGTGTACTTTCAGTAAATGCCTTAAAGGATATCTATGGCATTGTAGGAATACTCTTTGTCCAAATACAATTCTGACACCTTTCCAAGAATGTGGAAGTACATGTATATGATCAAAGACCCAAACCTAAATATTTTGGTCTTGTCATGTTTAATGGCTTTAATATTGTCTATCAGTTGTGCACGCAGGATCTCACATAGATTCAATTCACCATTTTATCTCACAAGTCTTATTGCTATAAGAATTGTGGCCACTGACACACTATTCACCCTGCTGGTGTGTTGAAACCTATATCCTGGTATTATAGACATCAATTTGATTTCTTTCTCCTCTATAGGCTCAATATTCATTCCGCGCCTATCACTTCTTGACTTTCATGTTTGTTCAATAAGTTTCCTTACATCCTTACCCACTGGAAGAACAATGCCTGTCCTTGAAAGGCCTATCATTTCATGAATTAGGTCTCCTATAATCCTTACTAGTACTTCACCTATCAAGAATAGATCATCATGAATTATGCTAAGCAAAATATTTACCCATTCAGACTCATAAAACTCATAAGTCATAGCATATTCAATTATGGGATGGTTTTCCCAATGCGCAAAATCATCAAGGAAGGTTTTATCTGGTTTCATCATTGTCTCCATGTGTGCTCTAATTCTGTCAAGACCTACTAGTTCCTTCTTACAATAAATGTATGCATAGATGTCCTCAACATGCAAAACACCCATAGGGGTTCGAGAGAATGCCCCTTCTAAATCATCTAGGGTAGATTTGAAAGGGTGCCTCTTGAAAATGTATCTCTTGTTCTCTGCAACATCAAACACAATAGGAGTAGCCATAACTTACTTTTATATTGCTTTAATTAGGTTTCCAAGAACTTCTAAATCATCATGATGGATTAGGGCTTTCACAATCAATCAAATACACTTCTTTGCTGGTGAATCAAGCTTCAATCCTTCACAAAAAATTTCTTAGGGCTTCTATTCTTTCCAATCTCTCAAACTCGAATGCAATGAGTGATCTACAAGTCTCTATGTACTTTAAAGTGAAAATTTTTCCATTAATGCTTGCCACGTAAACCAAACTTTCACTAAAAATCTCCAACTTTCATTCTACAATTGATCAGATTGTGCACTCTTGTACATAAGTTCTACTAGTCTCCAAAAGGTTAAATCCAAAGGTGCATACTTAGAGGGTGAGTATACCAGCTGCGTAGGGGTCTAGAGCTAAATTATCTCCCCCTATGACCCTAAGGGTTATTCATCCAAATGTAGAGGGTGTGGCCACTACGGATGCATCCAATACATTCTCATCAACCTTATCCTTCTTCACCTCTATCCAAATGAGCCTCACATCTTCTAAAGCTTTCACAACATTGACTTCTCCTTCGGTATCCAAAATTGATTCTTCTGGATTTTTAGGGCTTTCCTGACTTTGCGTTTTAGATCTACAGAACTTTGTGAAGTGTCCAGCCTTGTTACATGAGTGACAAATAAATGGAGGCCTTAAATTCCTTGGTGCATTGATATGAGTCACCATTTTACACTGTCTAGCTAAGTGACCATTATAGTTACATATCTGACATGTAATACTTTGGGAACTTCTTGCATTTGAATGATTCCGATTTCTCTGATTATGCTGAATCTTGTTCTTCTGACTTGTTTTACAATTCATAGCTTTATGACCAAATTTATTGCATGAATAACAGTAACCATTGAAAGATATTACCTCTTTACAATTCCTTGCTATGTGTCCATGCTTGTTACATGCATAACAAGTTCGGTCTACTAGCTTGCGCTCATCTTTAGATGGTTCAATTTTATTTTTAATTTGACTTTCAGTCCTCTTGGCATCTATGGTGTCTTCTAGTGTTTTCATCCTTGCTCGCATGTCATCAATCTAATTTTTTTCTTCATTGAATCCAATGCTGCTCGTATCTCCTTTAAGCTTCTGAGCATATAACTGAGATTCTATCAGATCCTTGCTTGTGTGTAATTTATCAATGTGATTCTTTGCTTCTTTTAACTCAAATTCCAAATTTTCTTTGTTGTTTCTTAGCTCCAAGATTTCCATGTTGTCTTTCCTCAATTCATCATTCAGTTGAAGGTTCTCTTTGATCTTTTCATCATAAAATTCTTGATTTTTAGTTAGCTTATCATCCAGCTCTTCAACTTGATCTTTTAGAGATGTGTTCTCATCATTTAGCTTTTTGACCATTTTTCCCAAATCACTTGTGGAACAATCTTTTAAGTCATTCTTCAGTCTTTTGATGACTACTTGAGCATCACTAACTTTTTCTTTTAGTTCTTCAATTTCTTTTTTCAGATCTATCAAGGTCTTCCAGAGGAGCTTCAAGATTCTTTTTTAGATGTTTCATTTCTATCTTGTCCATGATCTCCTCAAGTGGTTAAACTTCTTTGCTGAGGACTAGAGCTCTGATACCAATTGTTAGGAATGAGAATACTAAGAGGGGGGGGGGGGGGGTGAATCAATGTTCAGTATAATTAATCTTTTCTTTTACTCTTGAAACTTAACTTGAATGCTTAAGTACTGAAATGAACATCAACATAATCAAGATACATAAACACAACACATAACACCAATATGGTTATGGGGAAACCCAAATAGGTAAAAACCTTAGTGGGAATTAACACCCACTAAGAACTGCACTAGTGTCTTGTGATCCTTGTTAGAAGATATTTAACCATGTTAGGAGTTATCTTTACATTTCCTTTAGTACAATGACCTTGTGAAGGGTTAGACCTTGTTAGGGGTGGGGACACACTATCATGAAGCTCACTGCTCAAGTGGTGAAGGCTACAACCTTCTAATCTCAGATACACACTATATCTGTTGGATGAACTAGCACTGTGACATTACTTGTCAGATCAGTTCCTTTGATGTGCTGATACTTTGACCTCTTCCAAAGCTCTAATACATCTTAACTACTCTTCACACATTTCTTCTCTAATTCTCTCAACTCAATATCAACTTCCATACTTATTACAAAGGGCACATCTCATATTTATATGCGCTTATCAAAACCATTAACTAGGTTAGCCTATAACCGATTACATATAATGCTTCCAATTGAATTAGCTCAAGTGTGTTTACATACAAAAAAAATTAAATGTCTATAACCTACATACAATAGGTGCACATACTTTACAAAATAATATTATCATCGCTAATCAAATTACCAACAATCCATTGCATACTCTATTCTATTCTGGCATTCACTAGTTGTACCTCTTCAATTATCTGTATCTTCATCATATGGTCTCATCTAATCATGTGCTCTTAGACTTAGCATGAATACATACATACAAGCTTAACTTCAAGGGTGCATACCTTAACTAGGTCATACATACGTGAGGTGATGCTCTGACCTTCTGGTATTCTGCTAACTGTCCAGTCTTCTATACTTAGGCAAATTCTGATCTTCTGATAATGTGGGCTGTCTGCAAAAAACTATATGACTTTGTTTCCATAATGACAATGCTATATTTAGTCATATACAATTGTATAGTCAAATTTCCAACATAAAATACAAAAAGGTATGGTTGTGACACAAGGGTAGGATGAGGAGAGGGGCCATATGTACACCCTAACTAGATCTACCTTGTAGAGATCACATGCAGAAGCAATAAACACACAAGTGAGAGAGAGAATGCAAATATATTTCATATATTGACTTCAATTGATTCATACATGTCAGGTTGTATGGCCTTCCCGATTTGGGCTAGATATTACAATCAAGTATAGAAGTCCTCCAACATGCGAGGATCTATTAATAATCTCTAATCTTCAGACTTCTATCTTCTAACTAAACTAACTCCCTAAACTACAAACAAATATTACATTATATACAAGAGGCTACTGAACAAGTCAGCCTTCAGATCCACCATCAACAAAAGGAACAACCATATTGAGGTCTAAACACTTCCCAATGATAGATACCATCATTAAATCTGTGACCAAAATTAATTGCAAGAGTCAACCTAATAGGAAACTAAAATAAACAAATTGGTAAGCAAGGATAATCGAGCACCAGACAAGCATCATCAAGTGCCAGGGAAATAACCAAGTGCTAGAGATATGACCAACCAATTTGGTCAACAAAGGAAATTGAGAAACTACTGAGCCAACTCGGTCAAAATAGGAACCGAGCAACATAGGAAAACACAAACATGTTTTTGGTGACACGAGATTGCCAAGGACCTGAGATGCTTCTTCATCAGACACCTGGGGTTATTTGAAAATGATTCTTTAATCATGAAATAGGTACGATCCAAGGTGAATCCAACTCACATTGTGAAATCCATGAACTTTCTTCAATCAGTCTATTCTTCCACTTTACCAGATATTCCATATACTATTTTCATCTTGTACTTCTACCAATTCTTTGCTCCAAAATATGCTCAACTTCTTATGTTTGTTTCTTAGGATAATCATTTGGTACTATCATCAGGTAACTCAATCTCATCAGCATTTCCACTATCAAATTTCTTCAAAATCTTACAAGGTCCAAACTTCTTCATTTTTAGCTTCCCATATGTTCCAACATGAAATTTGCCTTTCTTCAAATGAACCATTACATCATCCCCGACTGCAAAAGTCTTATGTCTTCTTGATTTTTCAGCTCTATCTTTGTATTTCTAATTACTTTTCTCCAACTTATATTTCACATCTTCATGCAATGTCTTCATGTACTCAACAAACTTTACTCCTTCAACACTTCTCTTTCTTTCATCACCAATATCCCTCAAATCTGATATACCTCTTGGTTGTATGCCATTTACAATCTCAAAAGGTGTTTCTCCACTACTCCTATTCATTGAATTATTGTATGCAAACTCTGCTTGTGCTAACATAAAATCCCAAGTACTTGGTGTGTCTCCAACTAAACACTCAAAAGATTTCCCAAACTTCTTTTCACAACTTCTGTCTATCCATCGGTCTGTGTGTGAAATGTAGAACTATATTTCAACTTAGTGCCAAAATTTCTCCAAAGGGTCTTCCAAAAGTATCCAACAAATTTACTATCTCGGTTAGAGATAATACTCCTTGGTAATCCATGCAATTTGACAATTTCCTTAAAGAAAAGATCTACTATATGTACTGCATCTAATGTCTTTCTACAAGGTATAAAATGTGCCATTTTTGAAAGTATATCCACAACAAAAAATATAGAATCATTACCTCTTACTGTCTTCGGTAAGCCAAGAACAAAATCCATACTGATATCAATCCAAGGTTTCTCAGGAATAGAAATCGGTCTATACAATCCAGTATTCTGACTTACTCCTTTTGTAACTTGACAAATTCCACAACTTTTCACAAATTTCTAAACATCTTTATATAACTATGGTCAAAAATATTTCTCCTTAAGAAAATTCAATGTTTTATCAACACCAAAATGTCCAACCAAACCACTACTATGTTTCTCCTTTATCAGATTAGTTCTCATTGGTCCTCTCAGCATACACAACTGAATAACTTTAAACAACATACCTTCTTGAATGAAATATTCTTCCTATTTAGTACTCAATTGATCTTGAATAGGTTCTTTGCACTTTCTCCATGGCTTAGAAAAATCAGGATCAAATTCATAAGAGTCTCTCATGTCATCAAAGCCAAGAACTTCAATTTTCATCTCGATCATCAAAGATCTCCTTCTACTCAATGCATCAACAACTTGGTTAGTGACTCCACTCTTATGCTTTATCAAAAATGTATAACTCTGTAAATACTCAACCCATTTCATATGTCTCTAATTCAACTTATTCTAACTACCCAAATATTGTAAAGCTTTATGATCAGTATACAACACCAATTCACTTGGTATCAAATAATGTCTCCATTTCTTCAATGCTTGAACAATAGCATAGAATTATTGATCATACATAGAGTATTTCCTTTTTCCATCATTCAAATTTTAACTAAAGAAAGCAATAGGTTTACCTTCTTGACTCAACACAGCTCCTATTGCACTTCTACTTGCATCACGTTCCACTTGAAATACCTTATTGAAATCAAGCAATGCCAAAATAGGCAATTCAACAACCTTCTGCTTTAGAGTCTCAAAATTTTTATCAATTTCATGTGTCCATTTGAATTCTCTTTTATCTCCTCTCATAGTCTCGGTCATAGCATTACAAATTGAACTGAAATTACTAATGAACTTTCAGTAAAAAATTTCCAAACCATGAAATGATCTTACCTCACTAGCATTCTTAGGTGTAGGCCAATTCAAAATAGCTTCAACCTTTTTAGGATCCATCTTCAAACCATCAGCTGAAATCACAAATCCCAAATACACAATCTCCTCTTTCATGAATGTAGACTTTTTCAGATTTATCAGCAACTTTTCTTCATTCAATCTCTGCAATACTTGTTTAACATGCAACAAATGTTCTTCTCTAGTCTTACTGAATATCAGAATATCATCAAGGTATAAAATCACAAATTTAAGCAAGAATTTATTCAAAACTTCAGTCATCAACCTCATAAAAGTACTCAGTGCATTAGTTAAAGAAAAAGGCATAACCAACCACTTATAAAAACCTTCTTTTTTCTTAAAAGAAGTCTTCCATTCATCACCTTCTCTGATTCTGATATGATGATACCCACTTTTCAAATCAATTTTGGTAAAATACTTTTCTCTAGTCAAACTGTCCATTATATCATCCATTCTCGGTATAGGAAACATATATTTCACTATTATCTTGTTGATTTCTCTGGAATCAGTACACATTCATCATTCTCCATTCTTCTTAGGTGCCAATACAATAGGTACTACACAAGGACTTAAACTTTTTCTGATGAAACCTTTCTGCAACAATTCTTGAATCTGTCAGTTCAATTCTTGATTCTCGGTAGGTGTCAATCGATGTGGTGCCTTATTCAGTAAACTAGCTCCAGGGATTAGATCCATGCAATGATCACTTCTTCTCTCTAGTGGAAAACCATCAAGTACATTATCATAAATTATTTTACTATACTCGATGACTAACTTATCAATCTCCTCAGGGACACTATCCTCTATTTTCTTACTTGGTTTGTTAGGAATCATAGCAAAACATACATCATTATTCTTCAAATCCTTAACAAATTTTCTTCCTTCCATTAAGATTACTTTTATAGATGTGAAAACATTACTAATAGGTTCTTTAATCAAAGGTAACAAGATTTGTCTTCTTCCATCATCCCAAATATTATATTTATGCAATCTTCCATCATATATAGCATGTCTATCATATTGCCAAGGTCTACCCAACAAAATATGACAACAATCCATAGGCATGATATCACATAAGACCTTATCATAGTACTTTCTAATTTTTAAATTCACCTAACATTGTCCACTTACCAAGAGTGTATGCTCATCTTTGATCCATGAAATTAGATAGGGCTTCAGATGTTCCAACCTTTTCAACTGCAACTTTGTAACCATTTCCTCAGATGCCTGATTCTTCGAGCTACCACTATCAATGATTACCTTCCAAAATTCATCGGAAACTCTACATCTAGTCTTGAACAAATGTTTCCTTACCAGATCTTCCTTATTACTTTCACTCCAAAGTGCTCTCCTTACCATCAAGTTATTTTCCTTCTCAGGTTCATTTGATGGCTCTTCTTGCACCAAAGCATTTATACTATTACCAACCTTCTTAATTGCATGTGTACACTCAAATGCTCTATGTCCTTCTCCACAATTGTAACAAGTTCCTCAAAAACCACCTCTGTTATAACCACCGTATTAGTTATTACCTCTACCTCTAGATG
Organism: Chamaecyparis obtusa; assembly: GCA_027943335.1. Taxonomy (NCBI): domain Eukaryota; kingdom Viridiplantae; phylum Streptophyta; class Pinopsida; order Cupressales; family Cupressaceae; genus Chamaecyparis; species Chamaecyparis obtusa. The sequence goes on from BSBK01000760.1 coordinate 2,911,320, forward strand.
AACTTTCACCTTTCCACTTAGTCTTGCCTTTATCCTGATTTGTCTTTTCAAGTTCAAATCTTCTATTTTCACCATAAGATCTTCCTCCTCTTATAGGGAATCTACCACCTCTACCTCTTTGTCTTTGCTCGTGTCTCTTGTTCAATTTCTCCTCAACTTTCAATGCAAATTGATAAGCCTCTTCAATGTTCTCCAGTTTGACCAAACTGATTTCTTCTTAGATGGAAACTCTCAAACCATTTAGGTACCTAGAAATTATTTCTACATCATCTTCATCATGTCTAGATTTGATATCTAATCTATATAATTCCTTAGTATATTATTTTACCGAGCTACCTTTCTACCTCAAACTTTGCAATCTCCTAACTAGGTTAATCTGATAATCACAAGGTAAAAAATTTCCTTTCAATTTATTCACCATTTTATTCCATAGCTTAATTTTGTCTTCGCCTTTCCTCTTTATGTCCAACTGCAGTTCTTCCCACCACAAGGATGTATGATTTTTCAACTTTGTGCTTGCAATTTTCACCTTCTTTTCCTCAGGTACATTTTCATATTCAAAATACTTTTCCATCTCAGTGATCTAGTCCACCAATTCATTAGAATCCAATTTTCCACTATACTCAGGAGGATTAAAGTGTGGTGTAGACTTCAGATTTGTCAAAGCCTTCAACAATATTTTATCACCTTGATCCATCACCAGTGTAGGTTCTACATCACCTTGTTCTTCCTCAATTTCATCATCACTAACATCTTCAAGATGTCTTCCTCTTCTCTGGGCTATTTCAATAGCTTCTAATCTAGCAACAAGTTGTCTCAACATGTTTGTGAATCCTAGATCCACATCTTGCCTCCCATGAACCATCTTGAAACCCTCTGTAATTGCAAGCTAGATCAAAATCTACTACCCCATAAAAAATTAGCTAGGGTTTGATAAGAAGGAACCCTCAAACCTAGATCCAGATCTCACCTCACTCTAATACCACCTAATGAAAGGGTAGGATGGGGAGAGGGACCAAAGGCACACCCTAACCAGATCCACCTTGTAGAGATCACACGTGAAATCAATAAACACACAAGTGAGAGAGAGAATGCAGTTATCTTTCATATATTGACTTCAATTGATTCATACATGCTAGGTTGTAAGGCCTTCCCAATTGAGGCCAGATATTATAATCAAGTACAAAAGTCCTCCAACATGCGAGGATCTATTAATAGTCTCTAATCTTTAGACTTCTATCTTCTAACTGAGCCGACTCCCTAAACTACAAATAAAGATTACATTATATACAAGAGGCTAGCAAACAAGTCGGCCTTCAGATCCACTATCAATGGAAGGAATGAATAGATCTAGGTCCACAGGCTTCCCAATGCTATATACCATCATCAAATCTATGACCAAAATTAATTGCAAGAGTCAGCTTCAACAGGAAACTAAAATAAACAACTTGGTAAGGAAGGATAACCAAGTGCCAGGGAAATAACCAAGCGCCAGAGAGATGACTGACCAACTTGGTCAACAAAGAAAACCAAGCAACTACCGAGCCAACTTGGTCAAAATAGAAACTAAGCAACACAGGAAAACACAAACATGTTTTTGGTGACATAGGATTTCCAAGGACCTGAGATGCTCTTGCATCAGGTTGGGACAACTAGATGAAGAATTGTCAACTAGGGTAAGCAACATCTTGATTGCAGATAGCAATATTTTGTTTATCTAGACAACTTGTTAGGAATAATAGTCCATAATACAACTGAGAGGGGGGGTGAATCAATTGTATAATAGAATATTAAACTTTAAACTTTAAGCTCCACAATATCAAATCGAATGAACATAATGAATACCAACACAATAACACAATATTTTGGTTTTGGGGAAACCATATTAAAGGTAAAAACCCCAGTGGGAATTAGCACCCACAAATGATGTACTGAGAGTATAGTTATCCTTGTCGGAAGATATAGCCCTATTAGGATCTTATTGAAACATTACTGTATAGATTCTTTGATAGAGGACAAACCTTGTTAGGATTCAAGAACAAAAGAGAGGGCTCACACCAAAGACTCACTACCCAAAGAAGGTTAAATCCACATTCAGAACTCACTAGTTCGCAATAGGTGTATATAAAGAAATACATAATCTTTTGAACTATTTGCTAGAAACTGTGTTTGATTGATGAGTTCCAATGAATTCCACCAGTAAAGCTCTTCTCTACATACAACAAACACAAGCTTGCAGCTTTTCCAACTTCTTTATCTCACATATATTCCATCCATATCTTTTCCAAAGAAAAGACTGTATATTTATACCTTATTACAATTTACCATGATCAAGTCGGCCCATGAGGCTTTCCTAATTACAAAAAATTACATAAACCTTTGATAAGATACACATAGTATCTAAGACAAGTCTACAATGATTACATTAGAATAATTAAGGACCGACATCCTTAATTTTTGTTTACCAAACAAAACACACACTTCATTTCCTGAGTCAGCTTCACAGTAAGCCATCGCTAGAAAACACACCATAGATGACATCACCAATCATTCTATACCTTACACTAACCAATGAACATTCTTTAGTACCCCATCTAACATCCTTCAAGCTCACATACCTTGAATCCAAATCCTCTGAAAGATATACCAAAAACCCAGAGACTCACTATGTCAATTCTTACTGTCACAGTCCAATGACTAGTCTTCATTAAAACATCTATATCTCTCTCAATATGAAACATCTAATGATTTGATCTCAAATATAAGATCACAACATCCACCTAAAATCTCATCCAACTTTGCAACATATGAAACATTTGTACAGTGTCCATACACTATCATTACCAGTCTGGTTCCTTCATAGAAACATATGTTGACATCAGTGACGAAACGAAAATGACAACGGTATGGTGCCCATTCAGTAACATAGTGATTAAACATATTAATTGTCTCAATCACCTCCCATGCATTAGAAATATCCAACAATCTCCCCCTTTGGCATTGATGTCAACATATATGGGAAAATCTTATCCCAAAGTTATATCAATCCAAAGTCCTACAACCAAACAGTCTTCCCATACAGTAGGGATTTTCTCAAAGCAACACTCCCCCTTTGACAACTATGGAAAAGGGTGCCATGAGGCTTTTTCTACCTTCATGGATAAACTTTATTCCATGATCACTCCCCCTAAGGAGTAGATCCTTGCATCTAGTCCAGATAATGATAAGGCTCTGAATACCTTTGGACTGATGCACCTCTGCATCATTTAGTTCTGACTAGGAGGGGCTTGAACCCCTAGCTTACCTCTGATATATTCAAATGTATCTTTTGGTAGTGGCTTTGTGAAGATGTTTGCAATCTTCTCTTTTGTACTATTATATTCTAATTTGATTTCTTTTTCTGCCACCTTGTCTCTCAAGAAGTGAAACTTGATATAAATATGTTTAGTTTTGGAATGCATCACCAGATTATTTAACATATTCACTATAATGGTGTTGTCACAATGAATAACCATAGGCTCATCAAAATTTATTCCAATGTTTTTCAGCATTTGTTTCATCCAAATTATTTGAGTGCACTTTATAGCAGCAACAACATACTCTGATTCAGTAGTAGATTGTGCTATACAGTCTTGTTTCTTACTTAGCCAAGAAACCAACTTTTCCCAAGGAAAAATGCACCACCACTGGTACTTTTTATGTCATCAATATTTCCTACCCAATTAGCATTAGTATAAGCATGAAGTTCAAAGTTATCATTTTTTTCATACCATAAGCCATAATCTATGGTTCCTCTTAGATACCTCAGTATCCTTTTCACAGCAACTAGATGTGTTTCTTTGGGTTCTTCCTGATATCTAGCCACAATTCCAACATCATTAGCAATATCTGGTCTGGTGTGAGTAAGATATTGTAATCCTCCAACCATTGATCTATACAAAGTCTAAAAAATACACTTTTATTCATCATCAATTGTTAGCTTGTTTCCAGTCACCATAGGTGTTCCTATTGGTTTACAATCTTCCATTCCAAATTTCTTAAGCAATTCTTTGAGATACTTGATCTAAGAAATGACAATACCATTCTCATTCTGAGTTATTTGCAGTCCAAGAAAGAATTTCATTTCACCTAGATCATGGACATCTCAAATTCACTTTCCATTTATTTACAAAATTTATTACATAGATCACCATTACCTCCAAATATAATGTCATCCACAAACACTTCTACTATCAAGATTCCATCTTCAGTAGTTCTTAAATACAAATTATTTTCTGCATTACCTTTTCTAAATCCAAGCCCAAGCAGATACTTGTCTAACCTTTCATATCGAGCCTTATGAGCTTGCTTTAGCCCATACATAGATTTATTCAATTTGCACACCATGTCTTTATCTTTTCATAGAGGAGATCCATCTGGTTGTTCTATATAGACTTCTTCTTCAAGATCTCCATTCAGAAATGTAGATTTAACATCCATCTGATACACTTTGAAGTTTTTATGTGCAACATAAGATAGGAACAATCTTACTACCTCTATTCTAGCAACATGAGAAAATGTTTCTTCAAAATCTATGCCTTCTTGCTGTGAGTATCCCTTACACACTAGTCTTGTTTTGTTTCTTACAACAGTTCCTTCATCCATTTTGTTTCTAAAAACCCATTTTGTTCCTATTATATTTTTATTTTTAGGTCTAGGAACCAGTTCCCAAGTATTCTTCTTCTTTATCTAATCCAATTCTTCTTTCATAGCATTTATCCAAGATTCATCTTTAAAGGCCTCATCTATAGTTTTTGGCTCAACTTGAGAAATCAAAAAAAATTCTTCTCTAACTTTTGATCTAGTTAGCACTCCCTGACTGGTATTGCCAATAATTTAATTTTTAGGATGGTTATTTTTTACATACCTTGGAGTTTTAGGAGTCTTAGTAGTCCTTCCTATACTAGCATCACAAGCCTCTTTTTCACTTCCTTCCTCAACAAGTTCTTCTTCTTCTGCAACAATAGTAGTTTCTTTTAGCTCTAAAATATGATTATTGTCATACATTCTTTCTTGTATCTGAAACTTCTCATCTATTCTTACATTGTTACTTTCAATCATCTTCCTCAATCTCATATTGAAACATTTGTAAGCCTTTCTTTTAACAAAGTAACCAAGGAAGATCCCTTCATCACTTCTAGCATCAAACTTCCCTATCTCATCATCCCTCCATTAGGAATGGGAACACTGAGAGGGGGGGCTAAATGAGTGTTCACTATATTCAATCTTTTTACTTTACTCTTTAAACTTAACTTGAATGCTTAAGAACTGAAATGAACATTAACATGAATAGATAGATTAACACAACACATAACACCAATATGGTTATGGGGAAACCCAAATAGGTAAAAACCCCAGTGGGAATTGACACCCACTAATAATATGTACTAGTGTCTTATGATCCTTGTTAGAAGATCCTTATTCATGTTAGGAGTTGTCTTTACAATGCATTTAGTAAAGTGACCTTGTCAAGGGTTGGACCCTGTTAGGATTCTTTTACAATTAATCCTATTAGGGGTGGGGACGCACTGTCCTAGAGCTCACTACACAAGTAGTGAAGGCTATAACCTTTTGATCTTAGATACACACTATATCTGTTGGATGAACTAGCACTGTGACACTACTTGTCTAATTAGTTCCTTTACTGCACTGATGCTTTGACCTCTTGAAAATTTCTAATACATCTTTAACAACTCTTCACACACTTTTTCTCTGCTTATCTCAACTCTCTATCAACTACCATGCCAATTACAAAGGGGGCATCTCATATTTATATGCGCTACCAAAACAATTAACTAGGTCAGCCTATAACCGATTACATACAATGCTTCCATTTGAATTGCATCAAGTGTGTTTACAAAAAAAGTTAATTACATGTCTAAAACCTAATTATAATAGGTGCATAGCCTTTACAAAACAATTTTTATCATCGCTAAACAAATTACCAATAGTCGATTGCATATACTGTTATGTTCTGGCATTCATTATCTATGTAACTTCAACTATCTCTATCTTTGTCATACCAAATATTTTGATCATGCGCTCTTAGAATAAGCATGCATATACTCTTACCATCTTATCTTCTATGGTGCATACCATAAATCAGTCATACACATGTGCGCTGATGCTCTGAACTACTGGTACTTTGTTAACTATCTAGTCTTCTGTACTTAGCCAATTTCTAATCTTTTGATGATGTTTCGTGACTCCAAAACACTATATGACTTTGTTTCCATAATGACAACACTATGTTAAGTCATATACAACAATATAGTCAAATTTCCAACAATCTCCCCCTTTGTCATTGATGGCAACATAAGAATATGGAAAAGTTACTATCTGTCCTCTTATATAAAAACTATAACTTATATCTCCCTTAGTCTTATTACTATACATTTTATTTACATATCTATAACTCCATATTCTATACATACTCCCCCTTTGACATTAATGATAAAGGTGCTAAAAACTAAATCTCTACAACTAATTATAGGGAAAGTACATCCGGATATGCTATCTCCAACTTGTGGATCTCTTGCTTCCAGAATGCAATTAGTGCATTGACTGTTTGGAGATGGGCACATAATGCATAATTCAGCTTCTCCATCTTCTCCAAATCTGAGCTAGGACCTTGATCATATTGTTAGAAAGTAAAGTCCACCAAGATAACTAAGAGGGGGGGGTGTGAATTAGTTATCAGATAATTATAACTTTTAACATCTTCAACAACATTTAACCATGTAAGTAATGCAATTACTAACCATACAAAGATATTCATACACAATGACACAATAACCCAAGATATGTTGACTAGGGAACCTCTTGATCAAAGAGTAAACCCTGGTGGGGAATGATGCCCACAAAAGATGCACTAATATGAATATTCCTTGTGAGAGGATGGACTCTGTTAAGAGTCTTATGAAATACATTTAGTACATATAAATCCCTGTTAGGAGATTTTGAATCCCTGTTAAAAGATTCTAACCCTGTTAAGAGTTATGGAAGATAGAAGGACCCACTGCCCAAATAGCTTCAGGGTAAGATCACTGAACACACTGTCCAAATAACCTTGATATTATTCGGTAGAATAATATGAAATATGTTACCTCCCTACTATGCCAAACCACACTCACTGCTACACCAGATCTCAATTCCAGATCTCTATACTTCGCATGTCTTCCTTCACAATTTCACTTTCACAACCTCTTAGGCTCTTTTCTTCACTTCATGCTTACATTCACATGCAACCAAACCATGCTCACACTTCTTTCATATTACAACTCCATAAAATAAGGAAAAACATTCCTTCCTTTATACCAAACTCAAATAATTACAAATGAGTCGGCACATAATTACAAAATAAAAGTTTCCATACACTACATCAAAATTACACAAAACTGTCAGCTTCCAAATGCAATAACTCTTCACTCGTATGACCTCGAAGTTTGCACCATGAACCATGTCATCATCAATGTGTCTCAAACTTCCCTTTAACTGCACAAAACTAGATTCCATCCTGATTAGGAGATATCATCCGATTTCCACAAACCGCTACTTAGGAACACTGCTTGAATACTATTTTTACCAAAATGCTCATAACTTTCATAAATCAATGAATTACTATCTGTGCTCTTAACCATAGAAATATAATATATCAAAGAGTATAACCTCAACATCACATAGCTCCAACTCTAATATCCCACGTGCGCTAATCAAAACACTGTCTGCTTCTCTGCTATTCTCCAGAAGATCACTATGTTGACATCAATGACAATCATAGTCATGAATGCAACAAAAACTACTACAAATTGATTGCCAACATCTAGCATTCATTCCTAACACATATGTCACCATGGTGGAATTGATCTCCTTGATATTATGATTGAGCACATCTAAGGTGGGCGCAAGAGCATTCATTAGCTTTGTTTGCCTTGCTCTTATTTTAGACATCTCCTTTTCTTCTCTTTCAATCTCATCAATCTTCCCTTGATATATATTATTACACACATTTACATTAGTGGAGGGGTCTTCTACTAATTTCCTTACTTGTTCTATCATTTCTTCTACCTCTTGTATCTTCTTGAAATGATCATCAGTCAACTTGTCTTGGTCCATACAATCTGCAATGATCTTCCTGCCATTTGATGCGAACTCTTTTAAGGATGCTTGACCAACCTTGAGTGAACTTAGGTCAAGTGAAAAGTTACTGAATAATTCACTAAGCCTCTTCTTCATGTACTTCTCTTCTGCAACTAGGGATGCAGATTCTTTCAAGCTAGAAAAATTTGTCTTAAAATTAGAAAGAATTGTGCTCACATCATCCACTGAATGAAACTTAGACACTTTCTTTTCTGAAGGTAGTAGGTTGTTCAAGATGTTCACTAACTCAACAAATATGGGATTCCTCATCACTTGTTTCTCTTTGGCCTTCTCCATAGCTAAGACACTGATCTTGATCAGGTCTTCTTCTCCCCAAGAATCTAGACTAGTGGTATCTAGTGTCAATCTTGACAACAATGATATAGAAAGAGTGATAGGATTGCTATCCACTACTTATTTCTTTACTCTAATTGTAATTTCAATAGATGGATCATTGTCTTTCATCTCTACTTCTCCTTTCTCATTTTCTGCTTCCTTTTCTTTTTCTTCTTCTTTCTTTTCTATCTTTTCTTCCTCTTTTTCTATTTCTTTTTCTTCTTTTTCATATGTTATGTCCTCAATCAATACTTGTTCTTGTTGATTGAGAGGATTGTTACCACATAGATTCTCAGCCTCTTGAGTGCTTACAAAAGCTTCTAGAAACTTATTCAAATCAATATCTGAGGCCTCCATTACAATCTCAACATTGTCAATAAAGATTGTATCATCTATATGTGCTTCTGCCATGGGCGCGGGCTTCTCTACCTCTATGGGTGTTTTAACTATAGGCGTTGAGTCCCGAGGACCTGTCACTAGTACATTAGTGATCTATGTTGCTTTTTTCTTCTCATAAGATGTTTGAGTGATGGGTACAGATGAAGGTTTCATGTGTTGTTCTAAGAATACCTTTTCAAAGGCTTTCTTTTTCTTTTGTCACCAGTTCATAATCTTTGTTAATGATGTGTAATGATCTCATCTTTTTCCTTAAGTGTGGTTTTACCAAATTTAGTAACAGTGTCTTTTCTTCAACAAAACATACTGGAAGATTGTAATCTAGTTTTTTTTCTCTGATTCTGAAATCTTCTTCAATGGCTTATCTCTTCAAGGTATCCAAAATCTCCCATACCCTATCTAGGATAGCTGTCTTCAATTCAAGAACTGTCTTCTTGAATTTTATCATGTGCTTGATCAATTTCATGGTATTTGTCATAAAACTTGGCTATCTGATCTAGCCTTCCTTCTTGTGGCTCTAACTGAAGGGTGGCTTTTAGCAGTTTGTTTTCTTCTCTTAGGCATCTTGGGAGATGCATCTGTGGTCTCAATGTAAATTGTAATAGTGGGTGCAGGAGTGGTAACATCAGTTTTGTCCTATTTATCCTTTTGATCATTAGTTTTCTCATTCTTGATCTTCTTCAACTTAGGATCATCTTCCTTTGCTTCTGCTGTTGATGCGCTCTCAATTCCCAAAGCAATATTTTCTTATCTTTCTTTGTCCAAGTCTGCTTGAGTTACTCCATGAATCTTCAATATTTTAGAAGTAACCTTGGCTACTTTTCTTTTAGTTTCTATGATGTTTAAGACTGCATCAACTTCTCTTGTTTTCTCTTCATAAGTCCCCCATCTTGCCTCATTAGGGTCCTTAGGTGCTGATAACATTACTTGAGCATATGCCTCTAGGATTGGATCCTCAACCTCATATCCAAGTGGATGAATCCACTTTGTCCTTGTCTCAACTTCTTCCATACATGTTGTATCAGTCTCTACCATAAAGCAAATGCTATCTTTGTACTTTTTAACAATGGTTTCTGGAATCTTGTATCTCATTTGCATTTTGGCCCTAAATGTCTTCAATTTCAGTGTCATCTAGTCCTTCAGTGTACTCTCAGTAGTTTCCTTAAATGATATATGTGGCATTGTAGCCATACTCATGTCCAAATATAAATCTGACACCTTTCCAACAATGTGGAAGTACATTTATATGATCAAAGACCCAAACTTGAATATTTTGGTCTTGTCGTGTTTAATGTCTTTGATGTTGTCTATCAGTTGTGCGTATAGGATCTCGCACATATTAAACTCTCCATTTTCCCTCACAAGTCTTATTACTACAAGAATTGTGGCCACTGACACACTATTCACTCTACTGGTGTGTTGAAACCTATACCCTAGTATCATAGACATCAATTTGATGTCATTTTCCTCTATAGGCTCTATAGTCATTTCGTGCCTATCACTTCTTGATTTTCATTTTTGCTCAACAAGTTTTCTAACATCCTTTGCCATTGGGAGAATGACACTTGTCCTTGAGAGGCCTGTCATCTCATGGATTAGGTCTCTTGTAATCCTAACCGGTACTTCACCTATCCAAAATAGGTCATCATGAATCCTGCTAAGTAGAATCTGTATCCATTCGGACTCATAGAATTCATATGTAGTAGCATATTCAATTATCGGGTGGTTTTCAAACTATGCATACTCATCTAGGAAGGTTTTATCAGGTTTCATCATGGTTTCTAAGTGCACTCTTATCCTGTCGAGTCCTATAGGATCCTTTTTATAGTATATGTATGCACAAATGTCTTTGACATGCATAACACCCATAGGATTACGGGAGAATGCCCCTTCTAGGTCATCCAATGTAGATTTGAATGGGTGCCTCTTAAACATGTAGATTTTATTCTCCACAACATCAAATACAATAGGAGTAGCCATCACTTTCCTAATGGTTTCCAAGAGCTTCTAAATCGGAGAGACATATTAGGGCTTCCATAACCAATAAAACACACTGCTTTGCTAGTGAATCAATCTGTAATCCTTCACAATCAACTGTTAGGGCTTCTATGCCCTTCAATCACTCTAAACTTGAATGCAATGAGTGATCTATAAGCTTATGTGTACTTTAAAGTAAAAATTCTACCATTAATGCTTTCCGCATAAACCAGACTTTTATTGAAAATCTCCAACTATCATTCTACTATCAATCAGCTAGTCTGTTCTTACACATAGGTTCTGCTAGTCTCCAAAAGGTTAAATCCAAAGGCACATACTCTGAGGGTGAGTATACCAGTCGCATAGAGGTTTAGAGCTAAATTATCTCCCCCTATGACCCTAAGGGACATTCATCTAGATGTAGAGGGTGCATCCACTATGGATGCATCCAATACAATCTCATCAATCTTATCCTTCTTTACCTCTGACCAAATCAAGCTCGCACCTTCTGAAGCTTTAAAAAAATTGACTTCTCCTTCAGTATCTAGTATTGATTCTTCTAGCTTTTTAGGGCTTTCCTATCTTTGCGTTCTTGATCTATAGAACTTTGAGATGTGTCCTGCCTTGTTACATGAGTTACAAATGACTAGAGGCCTTAAATTCCTTGACGAATTGACATGGGTTACCATTTTGCACTGTCTAGTTGAGCAACCATTATAGTTACATATCTAACATGTAACATTCTGAGAACTTCTTGCATTTGGCTAATTCTAATTTCTCTAATTATGTTGAGTCTTGTTCTTTTGACTTGTCTTACAATTCATAGCTCTATGACCAAATTTATTGCATGAATAACAGTAACCATTGAAAGGTATTACCTCTTTACAATTCCTTGCTATATGTCCATTCTTGTTACATGCATAACAAGTTCAGTTTACTAGCTTGCACTCATCTTTGGATGGGTCAACATTATCTTTAGTTTGACTTTTAGCCTCCTTAGGATATTTGGTGTCTTCTGGTGCTTTCATCCTTGCTTGTATGTCATCAATCTGATTTTGTGCTTCATTGGATCCAATGCCGCTGGTATCTCCTTTAAGCTTCCAAGCATACAGCTGAGATTCAATTAGATCCTTGCTTGTGTGTAATTTATGAATGTGATTCTTAGCTTCTTTCAATTCAGATTCCAAGCTTTCTTTGTTGTTTCTTAGTTCCAAGATTTCCATGTTTTCTTGCCTCAATTCTTCATTCAGTTGAAGGTTCTCCTTGATCTATTTATCATAGACTTCCTAATTGTTAGTTAGTTTGTCATCCAATTCTTCAATCTGATATTTCAGAGATGTGTTCTCTTCATTTATCTTTTTGACCATGATCCCTAAATCACTGGTATAACATTCTTTTAAATCTTTCCTTATTCTTTTGATGACTACTTGAGCATCACTGACTTTTTCTTTTAGCTCTTCAATTTCTTTTTCAGATCTATCCAGGTCTTCAAGAGAAACTTCAAGATTTCTTTTCAAATGTTTCATTTCTATCTTGTCCATGATCTCCTCAAGTGGTTAAACTTCTTTGTTGAGGACTAGAGCTCTGATACCAATTGTTAGGAATGGGAACACTAAGAAGAGGGGGGGAGGAGGGGGGTGAATCAATGTTCACTATACTCAATCTTTTTACTTTACTCTTTAAACTTAACTTGAATGCTTAAGAACTAAAATGAATATTAACATAAACAAGATCGATGAACACAACACATAACACCAATATGGCTATGGGGAAACCCATATAGGTAAAAACACCAGTGGGAATTGACACCCACTAATAATCTGTACTAGTGTCTTATGATCCTTGTTAGAAGATCCTTAACCCTATTAGGATTTTTCTTTACAATGCATTTATTACAGTGACCTTGTCAAGGGTCAGACCCTATTAGGAGTCTTTTACAATTAACCCTATTAGGGGTGGGGACACACTGTCCTAGAGAAAATCCTCAAGTGGTGAAGGCTACAACCTTCTGATCTCATATACACACTATATCTGTTGGATGAACTAGAACTGTGACACTGCTTGTCTGATCAGTTCCTTTGATGCAATGATGCTTTGACCTATTACAAAGCTCTAATACATCTTTAACAACTCTTTTCACACTTTTTCTCTGCTTATCTCAACTCTCTATCAACTACCATGCCAATTACAAAGGGTGCATCTCATATTTATATGCACTACCAAAACAATTAACTAGGTCGACCTATAATCGATTACATACAACAATTCCAATTGAATTGGCTCAAGTGTGTTTACAAAAAAAATTAATTACATGTCTAAAACCTAATTACAATAGGCGCATAGCCTTTACAAAATAATTTTATCATCGCTAAACAAATTACCAATAGTCGGCTGCATATATTGTTCTATTCTGGCATTCACTATCTGTGTAATTTCAACTATCTCTATCTTTGTCATACTGAATCTTTTGATCATGCACTCCTAGACTAAGCATGAATATACTCTTACCATCTTATCTTCTAGGCACATACCAAAACTCAGTCATACGCACAGGCATTGATGCTTTGAACTACTGGTTCTCTATTAACTATCTAGTCTTTTGTACTTAGCCAATTTCTAATCTTCTGATGATGTGCACTGACTCCAAAACACTATAGTATAGTCAACTTTCCAACACCCTCTTTATATAACATTTACTACCAAATATTCTAAAATATTTTACAGTAGGAGTATGATCAAACCATAGTTCATAGGGATTCTTACTTGTACCTTCTCTAATTTGAATTTTTCTCAATGTGTATATTGTTTTTCCAACAACCTCTCTCCAATGTACATGAGATACATTTCCTTCAATCAACATTGTCCTAGCAGCATCAAGTATAGTCCTATTTCTTCACTCTTCTATCCCATTTTGTTGTGGAGTCCTAGGAGCAGATGTTTGTCTCTTTATCCCATGATGTTCGCAATATGAATTGAACAGGTCTAAAGTAAATTCTCCAACTCTGTCTGACCTTAAACACTTGATCTTTAAACCTAATTTATTTTCTACTTTTTTTTTGAACAACTTGAATTTATCATATGCTTCTGATTTTTCTCTTAAATAAGTAACCCACATCATTCTAGAAAATTCATCAACAAAGAGTATAAAATACCTTTCACCATAGTATGACTTTGTTCTTGTAGGTCCACATAGATCTGTATGTACCAAATCCAACTTTCCTTTTGATGTATATTTTTTTCTTTTATGACTACTTCTAGTCTGCTTTCCCATAACACATTCTTTGCATACAGTGATAGATGGTTTCACAATCTTTGGTAGATCTCTTACTGCATTAGCCATACTTGCCTTCACAATGTTATCAAAATTAACATGACAAAATCTCCTATTGCATAACCAACTATCATCTACCTTTGCAACAAAACAAGAGGCTCCAGATGTGTTTAGTTAAATACATTACCTCTAGATTTTGAACCGGTAGCAATTAGTTTTCCTTCCTTGCTTTTGATAAAGCATTTACCATTAACAAAACCTAACTAAAAATATTTATCCATTAATTGTCTGACACTCAAAAAATTATGTTTCAGTCCTTCAACAAGTAGTACATTGTCTATATTATTTTTTCCATCTAGAATAAAGGATCCTACTCCTATGATAGATTTAGGGAGTTTGTCCCCAAACATCACAACACCTCCATAATAATTTACTAATTTAAAAAACTTGTTCTTATCACAAGTCATATGATGAGAAAAAACACTATCAATTATCCATTTAGTTTTCTTGTCAACATGAGATACTAAGTATTTTTCTTCATGTACTGGTTCATCTTTAATAGCAAAAAATCCAATCTCTTCATAATATAAATCATCATCATCAGAGATTCCTTCACTAGCATAATAACATTCTCTGTCTCTTTTAATCTTTTCATAATCAAGTTTGTACTTAGAAACTCTTGTAGGAAATCTAGATGCAAAATGATATATCTTATTGCATGAAAAACATTTCAAGGGTAATTTGCCTTCACGCTTGCCCTTACCTCTTTTTTTCTCTTTGAGAAATCAGCACAACAGGTTCATCCATATTTCTTTCTTCTGCCATTATCTTTTCCCATTCCTCAACATACTCACCAAGCTCTTCTTTTAGGTCTTCTTTACTTGTTCTTGGAAGTGCAGACAATTTCCTGTGTACAAATGCCTTAAATGCAAATTCAACTTTAGGTACATCTTCTCCTAATTCTGTAGCTTCAAAAGTAGTTAGCTTTGCAATCAACATCTCTCTGCTAAAATTTGGAGTTAGGTGTATAGTTTCTTCAATAGACATAGCCTTGAACTTGTAAACATGAGTTAGAGATCTGAGGATCTTTGCAATAAATTCATCTTCATCATAAGTGCCTCCACAATTTTTGATTTTGACTACAACCTTTGTAACCCTTTGAACATAGACCCTAATGCTTTCATCTTCATTCATTTGCAACTTCTCCATCTTTGTCTTCTAGTTTTGTAACTTCTCTTGTTTGGTATACTTGTCTCCTTCATTAAGTGCCTCTAATATATTCCATATTTCATGTGCTAAATCCAAATCTTTAATCTCGGTAAACTCACCCTCAGATAGTGCATTGATCAATGCTTCTCTTGTGACCATGTTGCATGAGAATAACTTATTTTCATCATTAGTGGTTGACTCAAAATAATTCTCAGCCTTCAGAGATTCCTTTTTCTTTTCAATCATCCAGTAGTCTATGCCCAAACATAGAAGATGTGTGAACACATCTTGTTTTTCCAACTGTCAAAGTTTTCAAGATCAAATTTAGGACTATCCTTCCTATAGAATGCCATCTCCAAGATCACCTCAAGTTGTTAAACTTTCTCTCAGAGGACCAAAGGCTCTGATACCAATTGTTAGGAATAACAGTCCACAATACAACTGAGGGGGGGGTGAATCAGTTGTATAATAGAATATTAAACTTTAAACTTTAAGCTCTATAATATACAATCCAATGAACACAATGAATGCCAACACATTAACACGATATTTTGGTTTCAAGGAAACCCTATTAAAGGTAAAAAGCCAGATGGAAATTAGGACCCACAAATGATGTACTATGAGTATAGTTATCCTTGTTAGAAGATATAGCCCTATTATGATCTTATTGAAACATTATAGTACATAGTCCTTGTTAGAGGATAGACCCTGTTAGGAGTCAAGAAAAAAAGAGAGGTCTCACTGCCCAAGGCTCACTATCCAAAGAAGGTTAAATCCACCTTAAGAACTCACTAGTTCGAAACAGGTGTATATAAAGAAATACACAATCTCTTGAACTATTTTCCAGTAACTGTCTTTGCTTGATTAGTTACAATGAAGTCCACTAGTAAACCTCTACTCTACATACAACAGAAAAAAGCTCACAACTTTTCCAACTTCTTTATCTCACATATATTCCACCCATATCTTTTCCAAAGAAAAGACTCTACATATATACCTTATTACAATTTACCATGATTAGGTCGGCCCATGAGGCTTTCCTAATTACAAACAATTACATAAACCCTTTCTAAGATACACACGGTATCTAAGACAAGTCTACAATGATTACATTACAATAATTAAGGACCTACATCCTTAATTTTTGTTCACCAAAGAAAACACATGCTTCATTTCCTAAGTTGGCTTCATAGTAAGCCATCACCAGAACACACGCCATAGATGACATCACCAATCATTTCATACCTTGCGCTAACCAATGAAAATTCTTTAGTACTATGTCTAACATCCTTCAAGCTCACATACCTTGAATCCAAATCCTCTGAAAGATATACCAAAAACCCAAAGACTCACTCTGTCAATTCTCACTGTCACAGTCCAGTGACCAGTCTTCATTAAAACATTTGTATCTCTCTCAATATGAGACATATAATGATGTGATCTCAGATATAAGATCACAACATCCACCTGAACTCTCATATGAATTCACAGCATCTAAAACATCCATACAGTGTTCGTACACTATGATTACCACTCTGGTTCCTTCATAGAAACATATGTTGACATCAGTGACAAAACTCAAATGACAACAGTATGAGTGTCCATTTAGTAACATAGTGATTAAACATATTAAATGTCTCAATCACCTCCCATGCATTAGAAATATCCAACACAACTGAAATAATACAAGATGCTAGAGTACAATTTGAATCCCTAAACAAAGAGGTCCATCAAGTAAAATTTGATTGGGATAGTTTGGTATAGAAGAGAGATGAGGTGGTATCCTTCCATTGGCCTAGTGAAGAAATCTACACATCTTGGGAAGCTACATATTCTTTAGAGAGTGCAAAGAATGAAGAGTTACCCACTGAAGCTACAACATGTGGTACTTCTTCAACTCCTTGAAGCAAGGAAAACAACATAAAAGATCTCATATGGTTAAGGAAAACACAAAAGCAACACTTGGTAGAAGTTGAACTGACTTTGGAAATTGTTGTAAATTTTGGTGCTCAAGTCAATAAGAACCTTTGTAAAATGTAATAGAAAAATGTTGTATCCATCAAACTCTTGTTTTATATGATTTTCATTATTTTGTCTCTTCTAAAATGATCCAAAGCTTGTATGCAATCCTTTTATTCTATAAAAGGATTCCCAGGATCACTTTAGAAGGACCAAAGCTTGAACATTAGATTGACAAGTTCTGAGTCTAGGGTACAGTAGACTGTATTAAGTTAGTTTTTTAATATAGAAGAGCAAGTATTACTAGTTTTTTGCCAATATTCATATGGCTTATATTCTAAATCAATTTTTATACATGGAAAATGATTCAGAAAATTGAATAAAAAATATAGGGTTTACTTCTCTCTTATGTGTATTATTTCTTTGAGTTATGAATTTTTCAGATTCATTACATGGAATTTCTCTATGTATGTGTTGTCATTCTTCAGCTTTGATCTAAAGATCAAATTAAATAAGCTTTGGATATAACAATAATTCTATGGGGTTTGCATAAGGATATCAGTAAGTAGTGTGAATTTAGGAGTTATCTGATTAAAATTATCACAAGGTGGTAGTATTTTCTGAGATTATAAATTATTAAATTTTAGTATATTTCCTATGTTTCACTTTGCAGTAAGATATTTCCCAATGGATAAGTCATTGGCCAGGAATGAGCCTATTCTATAGAAATGACTTCTTAATGGAGTTTTTTTGTATTCTTAATCATTGATATAAATCTGTCAAAATATTTGAAGTATTGTGACCTACAAATTATGTCTTATCTAATGGTAATGGAGAATCAATAAATGAGTGGTTATCGTTTAGTATTTTCTTACCATATATCTGTTGTATTGAAATCCACTCTATGATTGTTAAAATAAGGTTTATTTTACTAGATTAGGAGTACCCTCCTTGGTGTTGTAGAGCCAGAAGTGCAGAGGGCAGTCTTGTCCCTATAGTTGGTCCAGTCATCTTAGAATTCTATATTTGGATCTAACCCCTCCTTAAAAACTATATATGTATTGGTTGCTACTAAAAGCATAAAGTTTGGTTTGAGGAACCAACAAAATGGTGACACTGTTAGGGAATAGAGAAGATAAAATTATGATAAATTTGAATTGAAGATCTCTGGTGTTATAAATTTATGTCAAATAACGTAGGAACAAGTTGAGCTAGAATATTGGCCTTCTTATTTATCAGAACTAGTTAGTCACCATTGAAGAACAAAGAGTTATTTGCAATCCTATGATTATGCATTATCAGTAAAATTTATCAAGATTTGCATTATCTTTTCTTATTCATTCTTTGAAATTTTCCTTGAATATTAGTACTCTGATCTATTTAGTGTAATAATTCCCAACTTGTATTGGGTTGTGACTTTGAGAATCTCTGCAGCAGTGCTGAGTAAAGATAAAAATAAAAATGATTCCATAAACTTTCTAGATATGATTCAAAGAAATACTAGGGCTTGGAGGAGAGATCATCTAGAAAATAGATTAGAAGGTGAACTTCCAAGTACTTCTAGGGCTCGTCAGCCTAGAAGAGACCAGAATGACAAAGATATGTCTCAGGCTTGGAGATAAAAGAAAAACACAAATGAGAATGACCTAACCCATCCTTGCCAAGAAGTGAATGCCTCTGAATATGAAGAGGATGTGGATTTAGGTTTAGGAGCATATGTTGATCATTATTCTCCTCATTCTAAGGGAGAGGATGGAATACATCATAAGAAAGGAATGCTTCCAAATAAAGAACCTCAAGGGGGAGATAGAAGATCAAGGAGTAGAAGTAGGGGCCTAGAAGGAAGAAATGATCCTCCAAACTGGGGGAATTCTCCTTTTGAAAGCCCTCATAACCCAAGAGGTGAACAGCAAAGGTTTCTTGTTGAAACCTCAAAATCTGAAACTACTCTCCTAGATTCTTAGGACATTTTTGAAGAAGTTTTCAATTTAGAAAAAGGATCCAAGGATAGATTTCCATTAGGAAAGAAAGAGAAAAAGAAAAGAAGGTTGAGTTAAGACAAGCCCAAATTAGATCAGACCATTTGAGAAGGTAGTTGTTAATCCTGAAAGCTATAAATGTTGTTACAACACCCAAGAAAATTGTTGAACAACTTGTTATCCATCCTATTACCAAACTTAGGAGACCTAAGGATAAGGGTAAATAGATTTCAAAATGGATCTTAATAAATGAACCTATTAATGATAAGATTCCATTAGATCAATTATCCAAATTGGATAATGATTTGGAAAGGGCTAAGAGAGAAAAGGAGATTATAGCTAAAGAATTAGAGAAGATAAAACTTGAGGTTACCACTCTAGAGATGAAAAAGAAAACTAATTTTCTTAGGAAGTCTTTAGGTCCTTCTAATACAATTAGTCCAACTTTGATACCTGGTGCTAACTCTGGAAATTTTGCTATCCAAGCTACCATTGTTATACCATCAATAGCTACAAATGATGCTAACACATCAAATAATAAAGCTTCTACTTCTCAAAATAATGGATCATTGCAAAGGAGACCGGTTCATGTGGAAAGGTACAAACAAATTTTTAATGATATTCCTAGTTATCCTAATTTGATTCCTAAACAGATTAGAGAAAAGCTGCCAAAATTCACTAGTAATAATTTTGTTACATGTGAAGAGCATCTAAAGAAATTTATTGACATGATAGATGATTATGATATAGAACATGAAGATGTGATTATGAAATTTTTTATCCAATCACTAACTGAAGATGCAAGATACTAGTTTAGAGGGCTTCCCTATGTTTGTATTGGCTCTTGGGATGATTTTATAAATTGTTTCAAGGACCAATACGGTGATAAGACAAATGAAGGTTTTGTGTTGAATGAGTTCAACAACATTAAGAGAAACCAAAATGAAGATGTCCTTGAATTCAATGTTAGGTTTTAAAAGGCAATGCATAAGCCTTTCCAAGCTATGAGATTAGATGAAAAGGTGTGCCTGGAAACATATTTAAATGTTTTGAATGAAAAAATGGGATACATCCTCAGAGACAAAAATCCTAGAACTATCAGGGAGGCTCAAAGATTTGATATAAATATTGAAAGCAATAGAAGGGCATCAGGCAAGCTAGGTAGAAGAGAAGATCCTAAACCTCCTAGGTTTGGAAAAAAAGAATTAGATAAACTCGCTAATATAAAACCTAGAGAGGATGATAACTTAAAACAAATCCTGGATGTTTTAAAGGATTTAAAGCCTAGTGAAAATAGGAACAAGGTTCAAAGAAATGATAAACCTCATTTTAACAATTTCAATAGGCAACCTAGGTTACACAATTTTCCTTACCATACCCAATGGAAGGATGGGAAGCCCACTATCGTAGAGAAAAAGGATAAGCCTAATGATAAAACCCCTAATCCCCTACAAAAGCATTAAGTAAACATGACTGATGATGTTCTATGGTTTGCATCCTACCAATCCCCACATGATCCTAATTATTAGGCAGTCTCTCAGAGTGTGCCTGAAAATGAGGAACATAGGGATGATGAAGATGAATCTTATGATGGCTGAGGTTGTGCTATGACTTCCTCAAATTTTCATGATGAAATTGATTTTGAAGAGAAAGATGAGAACTAGGATGTAAATAATTCCCAGAGAAGAAGAGAAGTTTACCATCAACAAGTTTTCTCTGACGAAGAAGAGGAGGAAATTTAGAACATCAAAAATAATACAAGAAAGGGTGAGGAACCTGTTATATTAAGAAGGCCTTCTGATGAAGAAATAGCACAAATTACTACTAATATGGTTACTCGGGCCAAAAGTAACTATGTTTTGAGAAATTAGATTGTTGGCAATATAGATGGAAAATGAACAGGTGTATTTATTAGGAAAAATCATGAAGACACAAATCAAGCACAAGTTAAAAATAAAGTTGCAGATGATGTCAAGAAATTAAAAATGAAGGGACTAAAAAGCCAAATGGTTTGAAGAAATTTTATAAGATTAAAGTAAAGACACCGACTAGTATCCCTATTCCCAAAGTTGAGAATAAACAAAAAAGGGAAGACAAGCTGGATTTTTTAACATAGGGTGAGAATAGAGGTATGTTTCAAAGTAAGCAATATTTATCTAATGTGAGATATACACCTATTGATATGAACCTATTATTGTCTTAGATAATAGTTAAAGTTCCATTAATGGAAATGATGAGGATAGGTGAGTACAAAAAAAAGGCCCTTACATGGATAAATGGTGTTCTTGCTACAAGTCTCCAAAAAATAGTAAATACTGAGACAAAAGATAAATCTCCAAATAAGGAGAAAGACGTGGAATAAATTATTTTAGAGATACACCAGATTTATCTAGATATAAATGTTGCAAATAATTCTTTGGGAGCCATTGACCCTTTCTTTTTAACCTTGATTATCAATAGGAAGATGTTATAAAATTGCATGATTGATTCAGGAGCATCTAATAAAATTATGCCTACTAAGATCATGAGGTCAATGAGATTACAGGTTGACACTCATGGGAGGTGTCAGGCTATGGATTCTAGAGAGGTACCAATCATTGGAACAATTAAGGCCTTGCCCTATAAGCTTGTAACTTATCCAGATAGACAACTATGAGTGTCCTAGTTATTGACATACGTCCCAAATATGGAATGTTGCTATCAAGGAACTGGAGTGCAGAAATGGGAGGCAATATTCAATGTGATTTATCCTTTGCAACATTCAATATTTTTGGTGAAAATGTTAGAGTATCCAAGGAAGTTAGAACTCCCCATATGATTGAGGAGGAAACTAAAGATGAAAATATGAATTTTTTTATGGATACTGATGTAAATTCCTTCCAAGTGCAAGATAGAGGGATCAAGGGAAATGAGCCTTTAATTTTATCTGATGATAAAAATAATGTTATAAACTAGGATGGTATATGGACCATGTATTTTGATGGTGCAAGTTCTAGGGAAGGATCTGGTGCAGGAGAATTATTAATTTCCCCCAATGAAAGAACTTTTAAGTTTTCTTTCTCTTTTCTATTTACTTGTACAAACAATACTACAGAGTATGAGGCTTATTTGATAGGATTGAGATTAGCATAAAAAAACAAGATCAAAAACCTCAGAGTAATTGGAGATTTGGAATTGGTTGTATCTCAGGTAAGATCCAAGTATGCATCAAAAAATAAAAGACTGAAGTAATATAGAAATGTTGTTTGGGATGAGATAGAACACTTTGATGATTTTGGTATTGATTGGATGGACAAAGGCCACAATAGAATGGCTGATTTATTGGACAATATTGCTTTAAGGATATAGGACATTACATTTGTTGGGATATCCAAAATGGAGGTTCAATCCAAACCTTCTATACCAGACAACATTGAAAATTGGCAAGTTTTGAAGATGATCTGGACATCTTAAGATTTTTACATTGTGAGGCCAGTTTTGAAGATAAGAAAATGGATTTTGGTACGTATGTGGAGGCCTTGGGAAATAAGGACACTCTCCTTACCAAGAAGTTCTTACAACTAAAATCAAATAAGTCTCAAAGGGTTTGGTTGTGCTTGAAAGAGCCTTCAACAATAATGACAGTTCTTTTTTAGCAAAAACTTTAAGAAAGCCCAAAGGTTTGGAGGAAATAAATTTAGGAACAGTTGGAGCCCCCAAAAATGTATATATTGGGGGAAATTTAACTCCTGAAATAAGAAAATCCTTGATCAACCTTCTTAGGAAATATAGACATGTCTTTTCTTGGTCTTATGATGACCTAAAGGCCTATAGGAAGGACCTTTTCCAACATGAAATTCCTTTCAAGGAAGACACAAAACCCTTCAGGAAAAAGTTGAGACTTGTAAACCCTACTCTGGCACCAAAAATGTAGGAAGAGTTGAAAAAAATGAGTGATGCAGGGATCATTAAACCTATTAGGCATTCAACATTGGTTTCCAACTTGGTCCTAGTAAGGAAGAAAAATGGGGACATTAGGCTCTGCGTAGATTTTAGGAACATAAATGTAAATTCATTGAAGGATAATTATGGGTTGCCAAACATGGAAGCCATGCTACAAAGAGTTACTAGATCAGAACTGATGTCTATGATGGATGGGTTCTTAGGCTATAACCAAGTGGTTGTCAAGGATGCTGAACAATTCAAGACTGCATTCACTACTCCATTGGGCACATATGTATATGTTAGGATGCCTTTTGGTTTAACTAATGCTAGGGCTACTTTTCAAAGATCCATGGATGTAGCATTTGTAGATTTTATAAACAAGTTTCTTGTGGTATACTAGGATGATCTCACAACTTATTCAGAAAAGAAAGATTAGAATTATGGCTATCTTGAGAATTTTTTTGTAAAAGCTTTAGAATATGGAGTTTCTTGTAATCTAAAGAAATGTGCTTTTGGGGTAATAGAAGGTAAAGTTTTGGGTCATACTGTGTCCAAAGATGGAGTTAGAATTGAGCCTGAGAGGGTAACTACAATTGATAAAGTTCCACTGCCAATAAATATTAAAGCGATTCAATCCTTCTTTGGTCATATCAACTTTGTAGAAGATTTATCACAAATTTTACTGAAACTAGTGTCTCTATTTCCAAGATGTTGAAGAAGGGTGAAAAAGTTGAATGGAATGAAGATGCTAAGAAAAATTTATTTGAAATCAAGAAAGAAATTAAAAATGCTCCTATATTGAGGACATCGGATTACAATAAGCCCCTTCAAATATTTTCCTTTGCTTCTTATCATACCATTGCTGCAGTATTGTTGCACAAGAACTCAAAGGGTTTTGAGCAGCCTATATCTTTTTTTAGTAAATATTTGCAAGGAGCTGAGTTGAAATATGACATAAATGAGAAACAGGCTTATGCACTGGTCAAGGCTATCGAAACTTTTAGATGTTATCTAGTTGGAGCAACTATAGTTGCATATGTGCCTAGTGTTGTTGTGAAGGATATTCTAGTACAACAAGAAGTCTCAGGAAGAAGATGCAGGTGGATAAATAGGATCTAAGAGTTCAACATTGACATCCAAATCAAAAAGTCAGTTAGAGGACTAGGCTTAGCCAAACTCATGGATCAAAGAAATTTATATGCTAATCATATCAATGTTCTTGAAGAAGAATAAGGGCCATACATTTGTGATTTAGATTGTTGTGACTAGTATGAAGATATTGTTGGATACTTGTAGAAGATGGTTCTTCCCCTTGACATGGATGAACACAAAAGAAGGACTGTGAAATTGCATGCTGTAAGGTATGTGATTACTAAAGAATAATTATGGTGGTGAAGTAATGAAGGTGTCTTGATAAAATGTGTTGACCATCATAAGGCTAAGAACTTATTACAAGCAATTCATGAGGGTGTGTGTGGTGGCCATTACATGGCTAAGACTATTACACATAAAATATTAAGGGTGACTATCTTCAAGGATGCACACTTTTTTGTCAAAAGATGTGATGCTTTCCAAAGGTTTGTAGGAAAATTAAAATTCAGTGGCAATTTACCCTTAAGCCCTATGACAGTTGTAGCCCCTTTTCAGAAGTGGGGCATGGATTTCATTGGAGAAATCCCAAACAAATCAAGTGGGGGTCATTCATGGATTCTAGTTTCCACAGACTACTTCACTAAGTGGGTGGAAGAAATTCCCACTAAGAGAGCCACTAGCAAGGTGGTAATTGATTTCATGATGCAAAATATGCTAGCAATATTTGGATGTCCTGAGGTTATAATAGTGGATTCAAAATTAATAGCTTTTGTCAACAATATGGGATTCAAATTTCATATTCAACTCCTTATCACCCTCAAGGTAATGGTTAGGCTGAATCAAGTAATAAGAATTTGATAAAGATTTTGAAAAGATTCCTTGATAGGAACAAGAAGGCATGTGATTCAAAGTTGCATCTAGCTCTTTGGGATGATAGAGTGACAATGAAAAGGGCTATTGGATGTGTTCCTTTTGATTTAGTATATGGTATCCATGCCAGGTTACCACATAATATTTTTCTATAAATGTATAAATTCATCCAATTATATGATGATGATTTGGATAATGAAATAAAAATTAGATTGGAAGATCAGATAGATTTGGATGAATAAAGAAGGGAAGCCCATGATAAAAACATAAAATCACAGTGCCAGTACAAAAATTTGTATGACAAGAGGACTACAGTCAGAAATTTTAACATTGATGATCTAGTCTTAATGTGGAATGTCAGGCTAGAAGATAAAGGCAAGCACAACAAATTTGACCCAATTTGGTTGGGACCATATCTTGTCAATGGAAAATGGGGATTTGATTCCTATATCCTAAAATATTTTGTTGGAAACATTTTGGAATTGCCAGTTCATGGACAATTTCTCAAATTGTACTTCTCCTAAAGGTACTCTCATTATCCATAAACAGTAGATTAGTTTTCTTTCCTGGTTGTGTGTTTATTTTAGGTCATGTGTGTAGGATAGTTTTGTTTTAGTAGGTGGTCTACTTGTCCCAAAGATTTTGAATCCTTGTCATGGCTGTGAGAGGCATACATTCCTAGATAGAGCCACTGTTAGCACTGCCAAATTTTCCAACATTATTTTTTTAAAAAAAAAGTTTAAAATATATACCAGAAGATTTTTTGTTGGGTTAATGGCTTCCTAAAAATAATTCTAAGTCTTGGTTCCAATTTACCAGAAGAATTTTCTTATAATCCAGAAAGCCCTAGATAACTATCCTATCAAAATAACCCTAATGTCTTTCATTCTAAAAAAAAAACCCTAGGTCGACCCTCTATCTTTTTGTTTGGTCATTTCTTTTTAAGATGATACTTAAGTTTCTAAAATAAGCATGTGTCTTATTTTTACAGTCGGGTGGGGCCTTACCTCTTAGGTTTTTATTTACCCAAGCCAAACCTTTAATTTTTCCTAAGTCTGAAGTGCCCATGACCCTTTTAAATCTTTTCCTAAGTCCCGTGTCCTTTCCTAAGGTTTGGGAACTTTATTTAAGTTCTTATCTTCCTCATCAATCTGACGGTCAGTGCAATACCGCAATGAAAAGATGCAGGAAGATTAACCATCACGGCATTACGACAACCGTTGATGCATCAGACACTAAGTAGGTAAGGCAGGTGGGACCAGTTAGTTTTATTTTATACCAACCATTTGATTGGGGACATCTGATGACATGTAATCACTAGGCCCAGTTACTAAAGAGGTTAAGAGGTTGACATCTTGATTTTAATTTGACAGCCAACATAATCCCATGAATGAAAGCTAATCAAACATTTGTGATTGCAGCATTACGCCAGCTGTCGATTTTCCATGAAGACATAAAACATGATAGTGGGGTCCAATCATAAAGTACTTAATGGAAACTATTGGATATCTTTCATCCAACGATGATAGTGAATCTAGGTGTCAAGTGGGTCTGAAAGATTGCAGTTTTGAGTTACTGTAGATCTATTTTGATCTAACAGTTGGTATAAAGGCATGATGAAAAAGTGCACGAGAGTTACTAATCCTGACATTGCAATAATTTTCAAATGTTTTCTAAGTGAAGATTGACAGTTCTAATTTAAACTTAGCCAAATTTGGTGCAAAAGTAAATTCGCCTGTTGAGTTCAAACCATTCAAATTCTTAGAGAAGTTATGGTCGGATCATGTGGAATGAATTGTCAAGTATTAATGATTTTTGTGCACAATATATCTTTTAATTATTTCATTTCTAAAAGAACAAAGCTACAGAGTTTGCAGAGCCTTGGTAACAAAAAACTATAGAGCAAATTGCCATTTTCTGAGAAATTGTTGAAACTAGTTAGTACTTATGAAGTATTGTCTCCCTACTTTTGTTTGTTTGCAATTCCTACTGAGACAATCTGGGTGGATTTCCTATACTTTTTCTTGATTCTCATATATTTGTTGAAACCTTGAATTTTGAAAATGGCACTGAGGAGGGATTTAAAAAGAAAGTTTGAATATCATGAGAGGGGTGTACATGATGACCTATTAGAGCAGTTTAATCATTCAACCACTGACACAATCAAAGAAAAGCAATTGGTACCCAAAAACCCTAGGTTCAAAGTAGCAGATGGCCTATATGACAATGGCAATTATATGAGAGATGCTAACATTGAGGTCTCTAGTTTAGTACTATATTTTAGAGTGGATTTCAGCCAGAGACATGCCTTTGCTCCCAGTAGCAATGTATGGTAGTTTGAGTTAGGGAAAATTGTTGTACCCAATGTGTTCGTGGATGCAGATATCATTATCCAAGTAGCACAAAGATATGATCATGTAGCTAGGGTAGTTAGAGATATCAATGGAAACCCTTTAGTCGGTATCATAGCTGAAGAAATTAGAGAAGTTTTTAGGTTGAGTGAACCTACCAATGATATGGAGAAAATAGACTTTGATGAACAAAGATAGATCTATATGGCTCAAAGGGACTATCTCATAAATGGTCTTATGAAGGAATTTTTCAACAAATTTGGAGGTCTAATTATAGTAGGGCCAAATACATGAGAACCATTCAGGATAGATTAATTTAATCTTAGGGCAAAGGGTGTGGATTGGTCACTGTGCCAAATTTTTGGAGAAGATGCTCAAGAAGAGATGCTAGTGCACTACATGTTCATGATGGCACAAATTCTACACCCTTATTTGGTAGTCACTTTTTATTTTTCCCCTTTCTTGGCTGAATTAATTCATGAGGGACTAATGAGAATCCAGAAAACCAAAGTAGATAGACCCTTTTGTTGGTATTACTTGATGATGTATATGTTTTTGTATAAGGGTGCAAATTACTTTGCGAAAGAAATGGACCTTATGAGGCAGAAGGATGGTGAAGAAATGTCGGTCCAATTGTGGAATCTAAATATGACTTGGGATATAAATGAGACCAGTTTTGTCACCTTTGATAGATGTTTTGCATCAAGACTTAGGGCTTTGTTATTTCTAGAAAACCCAAGAATCCCAAAGACCTTGTTGGATCTCCTTAGACCTAAGAAATATGCCACTGACATAAAGATTGTCCACAATTGGGGTGATTTTATCCTCTACCCAGTGTTTATTGTAATCAATGTGTATGGTTTTAGAGGAAATCCTTTTATACTACCATATTAGGTCCCTATCAAGATTGGAGTTGTAGAATTTTTGAGGCAACTTGCAGGGTTGCAAGAAGATCCTCTCACAGGAAGAGCTAGAGGAACTCTTTTCCCTACTACCATAGTAGCCCACCAATTTGTGATCACAAAAGGTGGATGGTCCGATATGGACAAGATCTTGCAGCCATATCACATGACCACTTTAGTTTCTAGGGCACCAAATTCTGAGGGTTTCTATAATGATATGTTTAAGAAGAGAAAAAGGTGTGCCTCTATGGATCACATTTTCAATTTTCTTGAGGATATTATCAGGACTATCTTTGATTTACAAGAATAGGAAATCAGGAAGGAGAAGTGGCTAGTGTATAAAAAGACACTACACTTTGTTCAGCATTTTGTCAGAGATTATGATCCCGTAAAGGATTTTACCCCTTTTGAGAAGAAGATAGATGCTCTTATAAGCCATTTTTAGGGTATCATCTAGATCTTGAATGAAAAGAAAGAAAATGTGATGTAAACTGAGTGAGAAAGGGATAGATTTGTGTTAAGTAAGCCTATATTTTCCAAAATGGTGCCCTCGAGAAAATATATGGTACAGATGAAGACTAGATACAGTGTGGTCATACCAGGACCAAACAAATAAGAACAAACCAAAAGGGAAGAGGATATCCCTTCCACTTCTAAGGAAGCTGAGATACAAGACAAAAAAGAGGAATCTCCTAGATCACCATAGAATCAACCAATTGAAGTTGATTTTGATTCTCCACCTCCACCATAAAGGAAAATAATTTAAGAAAGGCTTGCACAAGTTGAGGAGGAATATTATCCTACCTAATCACCCTTAAATCTTGTAGATTATCAAGAGGTGGAAGAGAAACTACAATAATTGGGAAGTTTTGGTTAAATATGCCTGACCTATGAAGAGATAAATGAGGGGATACCAGAGCCACCCAAGTAACCGGAATCAAATCTAACAGTAGGGGAAATGGCTATCAAGGAACTAGATCCTATCACCAAGAAGGGATGTGAGGAGTTCCTTGCAGATGATGCCTTTTTCAAGGCCAGGGCCCTCATGCAATTCTTGTGGAAATTGCACTTAAATCAACTGAAAGAAACCTTTGAAAAAAGACAGGAGCAAGATCCATAGAAGGACCTCAAGTTCATAGAAGATGAGGTAAGGAAAGAAATGAAAGAAAGGTTTGAGACAATTACTCCAAAAAAAGGGAGGGAACTAGTGAAGAATGTAAGGGTGCTCATTCTCCCTGAGTGGGACATTGTTGATGCAGTTGGCCTTGATGTTGTTAGGAAGAAGATCACACTGGCCCACAAGACCAAAGAGGAGGCAGAGAAAGAAATCTAAGGTGTCACTTTTAGTAATGACCATCAAGCCTTGGTCATGTGGTATCTCAAGAAGAATGAGACTAATAAAGGTAAACAAATTGTTAGGGGTGATCATTCAGGTAGTTTGCTAGTACAAAGGGTCAGTGAAACCTCAATTGTTGAAGCATCAGGCATGGCTTTGGAGACATCCAAACTCAGTGTGAAAGTGGTAGAAAGGGAAGCCAGGGAGAAATAAGAGATTGCATTAAAGCTTCAGAAAATGTTGAAAGCTTATGGAGAGATGAAGATGGAAATTAGTGAGAAGGATAATTTGATAGTAGAATTAAGAAAGAGGTTAGGAGAGTAAGGCCCAATCCAAATATCTAAACAATTAAAAATTGCTTCCTCTCATTCTATCCCTCCTTCATCTAGTCCAATAATTGAATTCCCCTTCTCCCCTTTTCCTCCACCTATTGAGGATGATGATATAACACAGAGAGAAATATTGGAGAATGAAAGATGGGATTTCTTTGAGAAGGAAAAGAAATTGAGGAATGAGAGACAACTATTTGAGAAAGGAAAACTAGAAGTGTCCTTGAAATATGAAAACAAAATAAGAGACACAATTTTGTAGTTTGCTGAGGGTGTTGAGCCCAAAGAGATTTATAAGGTTGGAGAGGAATTAGTTAAAATTTTGAATTCTTTTAAGGAAGAAGTGGCCACTTTGGACCCAATTTTGGATAGGTGGGTTTCTAGGAGAGATAGGTTAAAATTATTTTATTCTTTGATTAAAACTCAATAGATTTTAGATGAACAATTGAAAGGTACCTATAAATTTGTTAAAACCTTATTTGATTTTGTAGTGAAAAGGGAAAAATTAAAAAGAAAGGAAATAGTCCTAAGGGAAAGATATTACCAAGATTTCTTTCAAATGTTTTTTGACATTTTCAAAAGGAATGGAACTATAAAAGACAAAAAGGTATGGTTGGGACAACTAGATGAAGAATTATAAACCAGGGTAAGTAGCATCTTGAGTGCAGATAGCAATATTCTGTTTGTCTAGACAATTGAAATACTACAAGATGCCAAAGTGCTTTTTGAATCCCTAAACAAAGAGGTCCATCAGGTAAATTTTGATTAGGATATTTTGGTACAGAAGAGAGATGAGGTGATAGCCTTTTATTGGCCTAGTGAAGAACATCTTGGGAAGCTACATATTCTTTGGAGAGTGTAAAGAATGAAGAGTTACCCACTGAAGTTGCAACATGTGGCACTTCTTCAACTCCTTGAATCAAGACAAACAACATAAAAGATCTCATATAGTTAGGGAAAACGCAAAAGCAACACTTGGTAGAAGTTGAACTGACTTTGGAAATTGTTGCAAATTTTGGCACTCAAGTCAATAAGAAAATTTGTAAAATGTAATAGAAAAATGTTATATATGTCAAAATCTTGTCTTATATGATTGTCATTTTTTTGTCTCTTCTAAAATGATCCGAAGCTTAAACATTTAGATTGACAAGTTCTGAGTTTAGGTTATAGTAGACTGTATTAAGTCAGGTTTTTAATATAGAAGATAAAGTATTACTAGTTTTTTCCAATATTTATATGGCTTATATTCTAAAGTGATGTGTATACATGAAAAATGATTCAGAAAATTGAATACAAAATCCAGGGTTTACATCTCTCCTATGTGTATTATTTCTTTGAGTTATGAATAGATTCATTGCATGGAATTCCTCTGTGTATGTGTTGTCATTCTTCATCTTTGATCTAAAGATAAAATTAAATAAGCTTTGGATATAACACTAATTCTCTGGGGTTTGCATAAGGATATCAATAAGTAGTGTGAATTTAGGAGTTCTCTGATTAAAATTATCACAAGGTGGTAGTATTTTTTGAGATTATAAATCATTAATGTTCAGTATATTTTCTGTATTTCACTTTGTAGTAAGATTTTTCCCAATGGATAAGGCACTGGTCAGGAATGAGCCTATTCTATAGAAATGACTGCTTAATGGAGTTTTGTTGTATTCCTAATCATTGATATAAATCTGTCAAAATATTTGAAGTATTGTGACCTATAAATTATGTCTTATATAATGGTAATGGAGAATCAATAAATGAGTGGTTATCATTTAGTGTTTCCTTACCATATATTTGTTGAATTGAAATCCAGTCTATGATTGTTAAAATAAGGTTTTTTTTAATGGATTAGGAGCACCCTCCTTGGCCTTGTAGAGCCAAAAGTGCAGAGGGCAGTCTTGTGCCTATAGTTGGTCTAGTCGTCTTATAATTCTATATTTGGATCTAACCCCTCCTTAAAAACTATAGATGTATTGGTTGATACTAAAAGCATAAAGTCCGGTTTGAGGAACCAACAGGTATTTTGCTATTTTTATTTATCATTTATTTGCGGTACCTTTTGGGATATAAAACCTTTAGAATCCTTTGCTTATTTATTTTTTATGTTGGGTTTGTTATCCATGTGAGGTTTATTTAAAATAATTAATTAATGTACACATAATTCTATGTCATGGAACGCTCGATAATGGTTAACTTTAATTGAGTTTTACTTATGTGCTTGTTTGTTACATCTTATGTTATATTGCTTTCGCATTGTTATCATTATGTTTTTTGTAAAATCTTAAGAAAACAATTATTTTGTAAACATAGCAACATGTTTTAGGTTAAATTATCTTGGGTTCCCTAGAGGGGCATTACATTTTGTGTATTAGAGTTGATCACAGTTGTCACGACAAGTTAGGGATCAATGCTAGTTTGATCCTTATTGTTATTTTATTATTTTCTAGGAAGTACACCAAAGTGAATTCATATTTGTGGAATAAAGATGAATCAATCCATTTTGGGATTTGTATAATTTAATTTTTTTAATTTTTATGTCTTAAGTGATTTTAATTGCCCTTTTTGTATTTTGGCAAAAAGTTGCATATAATGAAGACATATACTTCATTTTGAGACTTAGTCATTTTGTAGTGCATTTTATTCCCACAACCCTCTTATGAGCATTTTAGAGGTTTCTTTGTTGGGTGGCTTCTACTGATAAATTTTTGTGGGTGGTGGCACATTGGATTCAGATTGTGATTGCTCCACTTTGTATGCAGGCTTGTCTAGTTTTGTGGAGGATTTTATTTATTATCTCCATTTTAGAGTTTTCTCCAAGTGGTGAGGTAGGGCTTCCTCAAATTTTCATTTCACTTCATTATTTGAATTAAAGTAGATTGGTATTAGTTCATGTGCTAAGAATTAGTATTCTCCCACATTTTCACTACTTTTAATTGCCCGATTGGGCTTGTATGATTTTATTTCAAAATCAAATGAAAAAAGTAATGTTAGGCGAGTCAAATTTTAATAAATGATAGGAATGTGTATTTTATTACAATTTTTCCTTATTGGAAGTTTTAGATCCAAAGAGCATCTTTATATTTTTAAGTTTTAATGTTTGAATTTTTGAGCTTTTTCATGGCCTCTAATGATAGTTTTTCCCTTGGACCTATATATGGTCCTGATTGGGATTTTGTAGAATTGGGAATCTTGTCATTTTGACAATTGATTATTTTGTTGAGTAATGACTTTAGTGTATGAGATTTTAATATTGAGAGGATTCTTGGTTGTTTCGTTAGCTTATGAGCCATGTGAGTGTGTACCCAAGATTAACCCTTAAACCTTTTATTTTGGTCATCCCTTTCCTTGAAGAGATTTCAATCCTAATTTTATTGAATTTTTGGGATATTGTGTATGTGAGAACCAATGGGTTCTCCAGGAATCACAAGATTTCACTTTTGATTTTGGGGGATTTTCTTCAATGCCTTATTTTGCCTACCCTCTAATGTTGGATTATTGCCATGTTGACATATTTTGGTTGTTGGCCTTGGTTGTATCATGTGATTATGATGGGATCATGAGGTCAAAATGAATAGAGGGCATTCTAGTTAATTAATACCACTATCCAAACTTCCCCTTTTATTACCAATTTTATGGTTGTACACACCAAGCTGTTATATAGCTGAAAGTTGGTACTTTTGTGTATTTTGTGCTTTAAGAGCCTTCCTTGTGCTTATTAAGGTGTACGAAAAATTGCATTGGGATTGTTTCTCTTGGAAATGAGGCCAATTGAGTGTTCTTTTGTTTTATGCTATTGCATTGGTTTTGTTGGCTTATGTTAATGCTGAATTTGAGATCAAGTCTTGATTCACTAATGTTTGTGTTGAGATGACATCATGAGAACAATTGATTTATGCCTTTTTGGGATCTACGAGGGATGCGTGCTCTTGTTTTGAGACCAATCGATCTTTCCTTTCTTCATTTTGAATTTGAGAGTCTTTTATTACATTATTCTTGTATTACAATTGTTATTTACTACCTCAGAGATGAACTTAGGAGTTTGGTTGTTGGAGTGGGGTGGCTCCTAACGTGGATCTTAGAATGTAAATGGCTAGCACAAAAAATATCAAGGATTCCTCAAAAGGTGATAACATAATAAAATAAATTGGGGGGCAAAAACTAATAAGAGTTAATTTGATTGCTTGGATACCCAAGGATGTTGATCGAAGGTAAGTCAGTGCTTGGTTGTTCAAGGATGTTGGTAGAAGGAATTATATCTAGTTGTTCGATGGCATTGTTGAAATATGCATACCAAGTGTAGCCATCTATGAATATTGACCAAAATCTCAATGTTACAGGGGCCATCACATGCCATGTAATGATACTCTATTCTTGATTCCTTGCACTAAACCATTGTTAGTATTGAGTAGTGATCTTGGTGTACTTGCATTCTCTATATCTACATGTTGAGTGTTCGAGCCACATTACATTTTTTTAATCTATAACTGAGTGACTACATTGGGATTACTATACCATCCCTTGATTCTTGCACTTGTATGGCATGAGTGATAGTCTACTTTGTCTATGCATATTATGTGTTTGGGTCATGTGACCATCTCTATGAGCATGGTCAGGTGGGCCTAAGGGTACTGCATGGTTTGGTGGCATTGCGTGTCACTATTGGGGACTAATGTATAGGTGAAAAACTAATTATAGTTCTATAAAATTGAGTATGATGATCTCTCTTTAATCCCCTTGTACTTACTTTTAGTGATTTCATATTATATTTCTATGCTTAGTAGATTAGTTTCATTTATGTTAATTTTATCAAGTGATTATGGCCTTAATCAAGGGTATACAATACTCCATGGTGTGGATGTAGATGTTAGCTAGCTATACATTGGTTTTGACTTAGGTACTTTTATTTAACTTTTCCAATTTTATTAGGAAAAATTATGGATCGACACATGCACTTGCTCTGACATTTGCATAGATCAATGTCTCTACATGTAGAATGACATTTCCAAGTCTCTAGTATAAGAATTTTGCCAGAGAATTTTACCAGTTATTCAATCGATGTTTTCATTTTAAACTAATATCCTTTGTGGTTTTACATCTCTGCCTACCTTTGGCACCTTTTTCAAGTTTCATGCTTTATTGGAATCATTGTTATACCTTCCATTATTATTTGATCTAGTCATATTCTACGGTGGTTATTTTGTATTCCTTGTCATAAAAAGGAAATGAAATTGTATGATTAATCATCATAGGAACACTTTCCATTGGTATAAAAATGAATCATTGTTTAGATGGATTCAAAGAATGGATTTAGTCTCCCCTATTTGTATGATGTGAGTTATTGCTAGCTTGGCCTTGTGTAGCTCAATGGATATTATTTTGGCTCTTGTTAGGTGATCTCAAGAATATGTGTGTATTTAGGGTTTCATGGAACACTTGGGAATGATTGTAATACTTTCACTTCTACACGATCATGTGATGATCGTTGTATGTTTCTTTAGTGCTAATGAAATATATGATATTTTTATGTACTATTGAAGTTAATGCTTATGTAATTAAAATAAAAATATATATTTTTATGCACTATTGCGGTTAATGCTTATGTAATTAAAAAAATAAATTTTTACTAGTGCATACTTTAGCCTATTGTTCCATAGGTTCCTTTGCAGGGAATTACAAGTTTTTGAACTTTTGAGGCCATCACTTGAGAAAAAAAATTTTATTTTTAAAATTTTACATGTCATTAGAAAGCTCTCAATATTCACTATACAAATCTTAGCTCCTTTATAAGTACTTTTTCAAGTACATAGTGGTATATATTTATTCATTTCTTATTTTTCATTATGTCTCAACTAATATAGTTGCATAGGAGTTAGTTTCTCTTGTCATGGGATAGGGAGAGTAGAGTCATCCTCTTTATGATGTCATATTTCCCTTACTCTTTCCTAATAGAAAAATCACTTCGAAGGGTGAATTTTTTAAGAATCTCATGTTAGGATAGGAAAGATAAAGTATTGAGAGAGGAGGGGTGAATCAGTATCCTCAAAAACTTTTACTAAATCAACAATCTGCAATAGTAGTGTCTATCTAACCAACTGATTCCATTGTTTGGAACATACATTCAAATAACTTGTAAATGTAAAGTGCATGAAAACAAACAACAAATCATTCATGAAATATAACAAATGACACAACTATTTTGGTTACACAACCCTTGTTAAAAGGTAAAAACTGCAGTGGGGATGGCACCCACAAATTCTTCACTACTGTAGTAAATAAAGTATGCTAGTTAAGGATACAAGTGTGATCACTTCTGGTGATCTTATCCTATTAGGAGTAACTTAAGATTGATTAGATCTACCTTGTAAAAGGATTTTAGAAACACCAAATAAGTGTGCACTCGGTTAGGAGATTTACAACAGATGGTTAAGTCTACTCTGTTAAGAGATTTTCAATCCTTCTATAATGGCTAAAAGATAATAGAAAATATTTGCAATTGACAACTTCAACTTGTCTGAATCAGATCTATGAAATGCTAAATAGTTTTCACAATGATGTGTAGTATATTACTCTCTGTCCTTCTCGCTAGCCTTGTATGTTTTTGATAAAACTGAATACTATTTCTGATAACTACTCATTCATGTAAAACATTGTCTGAATTCTAATGTCCTATAGGCAGTTACTTCTTCATGAAATCCTTGTCATGTCCTTCTCCTTACCTATGTCAAAATGACATTAATTAAAATTCTATAGAAAATTGCTTTGACCTAATTAGGTTTAGATCATCTTAGAAAACCTAAGATCTACAGTGTACAAAAATAACCTAGATCTAACTATTACATAGGAATCATCACAACAATTAATGATCACATCCAAAATAACTATGCCTCGATCTTGGTAAAATGTTTATAGATCTCTGAAAACCATTTTCATAGAGATATGTGCCATTACTGATTACTATGCCATTTCCTGAACAACTCAATAAACACTGCATTCTTTGTTCAGTGAATAACCTGATGCTTGGTGTGTAGAATGCTCGATGCTTGGTATACTTTGACGCTCGTTTAACATGCTTGGTTAAGCCTGTATCTGTTTAACTTTCAGTTCTTCCTTGAGATTTCTCGATATGAAGTCTTTGTAAGTTCAACCGACTAGCTTCTATAGCTTCTTATTTCATCTTTTACCGACTGATCTTAGTTGATACTAATGAAAATACTTAATGCTTAAATAGAGATAACAATCTCCCTGTTTGGGACTAGTATCAAAACCATAATGTATATATGCTGAATCTCAAAAAATTTCTAACTTCATATATTCATATACCCAAAATTTACTAACTCTTCTACAAAAAAATCCCCCTCGAAGCATGCTCTTGGTATGTAGTGAAGTACATTGGCATATACATGATTTCCCCCTTTTTTAAATTAATACCAAATCAAAATGTACTTAAAGCTTATCAAATATATGCTGGTGGGTTTTCTTCAGTGAAGCCAAGAGGTTTTCCCATTCCTCTTTCAAGTTGGCGAGAGTAATGTGCTCAAGACCGACTTGTGCATGCATAGCGAATATGTTCTCCAAAACTAATATCTCTGGTGTAGCTACCAAGGCTTGTGCCTTCACAATGTGTCTCTCAATGATCTTTAGGTGAGGAAGCAACTTGGCTTGTAGCTTGGTGACTTGGTCACTTATGATATCTTCCTTCTTCCTTAGACCTACTCTCAACTACCACAATTCTTGTACTTTAAGGATATGCTTATGAAAATCATTTGGCTCGGTTAGAGAATCGTTTGCACTGGCTAAGATGTTTGCATCTAGCTTCTTGATTTTATTACTGACCTCAGTAGTGAATGTTTCCATAGTGCATAATTTAAATAAAATTTGAATTATTTTCTGAGTTATTGATTGTAGCTCGATTATAACCTCAGAAAGCTTTACCTTATTCATTGCCACTTCTTGGCTAATATTTTCTACTAATTTGAATTGTATTTTTGCCTCTGCCCTTTCCTATATCCTTTTCTCAGCATCTATGTCTGGGGCATTAATATGTTGTGTAAGAGTTTCAAGTTGGTCCAAAATAGGTGTATCTTCATTTATTTGGACATCGGGAATAACCTACTGCAGAATGTCTCTTACATCCTCTAAGATCTACTTACTCTTACTTTCCTTCCTCAATTTTTCTTGTGCGGCCTTCCATGTGCACAACTCTCCATACTTTATCATCTCCTTGGGGACCAAATTTCTTGGGTCATAGTCAGGAATCTCAATTACTTCATCCAAGGTGACTGGCCCTTTTCCATGTTTCTTCTTCTTGTTCTTGGAATCTTGTGGAGATAACTTAACAATTGGAACAAGAGCTTTTACCTCTACATTTGTCTTGTCTAGCTTGGTTGACACTGTTTATTCCTTATTTTTCTCCTTGGTGACTTGAGTCTCAGTCGATTGAGTTGGAGCCTCTGATGTAGTGTTAGTTTCAGTGGTCTTTGTAAGCTTAGGATCTTCCTGTGCCTATGTGTCAACCTCTTTCTCCTTAGGCTAATTTGTCTCTTCAGTACCTTGAGTGCTTGTTCCTTGTTCCCCTATTGTATCCTTCTACTACTTGGGGATTGAGCCTTCAGGTTCCTTTTGCGTTATGATTTCAACTGCTTGAACTAATATATGAAGGGAACCTAGTACAATACTTATTGCTAGCTCGGTGGGGGCTTGTTCTTCTTGTTGAGCTCCAACAACTTCAATGTCCTCACTAGTCTTAATGTCGTCAAGATCACCATTAGTGATGTCCTCTTTGAGTACATCATTTGAACCATCATTGATTCCCTGTATAATCACCTGCTCAAGTGCATCCTGGTTTATTTCTTGGTAATCAGTGGCAACATTAGTATCAAGTGCCTCAGTGTCTGATAGCTCAATGAGTTTCTTAGGTGATAGATCTGCATCATCTGAATGGATGCATTTTCCTTTCCTTTTTGTCTTCCTCTCAGGTATTATGGCCAAAGCCATCTTGTCTACCTCAGCTCAGGCTTGTAGAATTGAATTCCACAACAACTAACTATTCTCATTAATTTTTGCCAGATTTTCATCAAGTATTTGTAGTACCTAACTTTTCAGTACAAATCTTTTGGAATATATCTTCATTAATTCCTCAATCTCAAGGATTGTCAATGTTGGCATTTCCATTACTAGGGACTGGTCTCTCATTCTCTTCTTAGTTTTTAATGCATAAGTCCATCTAGTTGATATCTTATCATATAAACTTTGTGGTACATACTTGGAAAACTCTATAGGTACCTTCTTAAATTTTATCATCATCTTTATTACTGCTTCTTCTATTTTGTTCTGATCCTCGGTTGATAAATGTTCAAACTAATTTGTTTTTGGGTCACTAAGACCTCCAGTTTCTATTATATCTTCTGCAACCTCATCAATTGAATGATCCTTATTCACAACTTTAAATTGATCTATGTTATCTTCTTCTTCATCATCAATATCATATCTTCCTCTTATCAACTTCCTTCTTTTCTTTGGTGCCTCAGAGGTAGCTTTAGTACCTCTCTTCTTCTGATAAGTCTTGGTCAGTGTAGGCCTTGATATTTTGACAAATCCTCTCTTTAGTGGTGGTGAAGCTCCAGTGGTTGACCTTGTTTGTGCCCTAGTTTTCACTTCTTCCTGCTTCTTCTTTGGAGTGGGCTTAATCGGTGTAGGTTCTACATCTTTGTCAGACTCGGTTGCCTCATCATCATGTGCTTTATCATTAATAAGTAATTGACCTTCAGTTTATACTTCAACCGAAATGTCCTTGGATGCTTCTGCATCATCATCTCCAAAAAAATTCTTCAATTTATTTATCATTTTTCTACATTTCTTGGTTGCCTTCCCAATGACTAGATCCATTCTAATTCTTTATCTAGCTTCCTCATAGGTTCCAAACCTAGTATATTTTGGATCCTTAGGCTCTTCCAGTAAAGCCTTGATTGACCTAGAGGCTTGGTCAATATCAATTTTGTATCCCATTGGGGCTAACCACTTTGTTCTTGGTTCTACTACCTTAATTAGTGTGTAATCTATATCCACTAGAAAATAGATGTCATGTTCATATTTTTCTACCAATTGTCTCAGTATTCTTCTCCTTGTGTTCATCCTGTCCTTGAATTTTCTCAAAGTAAACATCCACCATGATTGCAAAATTATCACCCAAACTCTTTATCAAATAAGTAATTTGAAGTGTCACAGGCTTGTCGGTAGTCCAATCAACATTAACAATTGAAGAGAAAAAGTTTTGCACATAAAAGAATATGCAAAGAAATAGAGATCCAAACTTACATGTGTTGGATTTTGTCGATCAAATAGTCTTCATATTCTCCTCAATTTGTCTCAACAACAACTCGGCAAGATCTAACTGAAATCCCTTTTTCACCATTTTGTATGCAATGTCAA
This sequence comes from Chamaecyparis obtusa, assembly GCA_027943335.1. Lineage (NCBI taxonomy): Eukaryota > Viridiplantae > Streptophyta > Pinopsida > Cupressales > Cupressaceae > Chamaecyparis > Chamaecyparis obtusa. Next base: position 2,951,851 of record BSBK01000760.1, read on the forward strand.
CTACTCCACACAGTACACTGTTGGGTCTTCTTGATTGAAATATTTTATATCCAATGACATATGCACCAAACCTTGTTTCAGGATCTGTGATTGTGTTAACTTTCAATCCTCTGTCATCTCATTCTGCTCCAATTGCTTTTTCTAGCTCATTTCTCACTGCACTCCTTATTTCTTTGACTTTTTTAGTGGTAGGGTAGCCTGTTACCACATGTATGGTATCCTTTGTTACTTTTACAAGCTCATCCAGCCAAAGTTTCCCATCATGGTAATGACTCAAAAAAATTCTTATCCATTCATTCCTCAAAACCTTTGAAAAATGAAGGGCATTAGTCAAACCCTTGACTCTTAAATGCTCATGGTCATCCTTTAATTTTCCATTAACCCTAGGTGGTATGCTTGAAAAAGATCTGATTTTGTCAATCTGTGAAGTAACTTCAGGGTGAAGTTAGTACTTTGGCTCATCACATGTAGTAGAAACAATTAATCTTACTTCCTCCTCATCTACATTCTTGGATTGGTTAACCTTAGATTCGGACCCCATGTTCTTCATTTAGGGTTTGGAGAAATAACAAATAAATAGCTCAGAGAGAATAACACTTACTCATAACAATGATGAAAAAACTCAGATTCCTTCAAATCTTTTCTCAAATGCTCTGAAAATATTTTTCTCAAATTGGCTCTATAGACTCTTATCTCTTCGTGATCGTAGTGTGAAAAAATAAGCTAAGTCCACCATGTATTTATAGTATTTTGAACTTCTCACCCAAACCTTTTTGCAATAAATGCTTGACCTAACATGTCTCAGTGACAACTGTAACTCTCGGTGTATACCACAAAATAACATAAGCTTGGTTAACACATGAAATTCCACTCAGTTAATACTGATGCTCAGTTAACCTTGCTTATAGTTACCAACCAATAACTTCTCACTCGATCTAGCATATACCGACTATAAATACTTAAAGCTCAAAACATGTAACACCATAATGCATCTTAATTAATGCAGATTTGGTATGTGAAAACTTGATATAAGGAACTGTTTGATAGATATATCTAATTTGAATTATCATTTTCATACATACCTTTTCAGCTTAGGTGGAGGTGGTGATGTCACCCAATCCAATGGACGAGGTGTCACTAACTGCATTGCTTGACTCAGCATTATCACCTGATTCTTTTCTCCACATAGTGTTTCTTATCCTCATGATATCTTCAATTTTATTACCATTCTCATAGATTTGTGTTTCTGATGCTCAGTCTGTACAATATTTACTTAAGTGACTGACTTTGTGATAGTGTAAACATGCCATACCAGTACTTATCTAGCTAGAAGATCTGCCTCTCCAATTCTTCCTCATGCAGTTAGCTGCAATATCTCCATATCTTCCACATGTTGTATAGTTAATCCATGTGTTATAATCCCGAGTATAATCATTACCTTGTCTTTTCGGCTGATAGTTCTTGTTTTGTCCTTTCGGTGTCCAGACTCGCTTCATCTTTGTTCTGCATTCTTGTGAGGTATGTCCATGCATGTTGTAAGTGTGACAATATTTCTCCATGTAGGTTTGTTAGGAGTCCTATCCAACTTAGATCTGGACTCATGTTTTTGATGTCCAAACTTGTTACAAATATAATAATGACCATTAAACTTAGGAGTGGTCATAGGATTACCTTTTTCTTTACTCTTGCAAGCATTTGATGTGTGGCCTAGTTTACCATAGTGATATCATGATAGTTTCTTAGGTCTTTGACTCTTGTAGGTGTTCATATGTTCAACATGCTTAGATGATTCACCTTGCTTGGTATAGCCTAATCCAGTAGTACTTCCAAGTCCTCTTTGACTGATAAAAAATTCATCAATTTTCCTAGAACTATCTTTAGTTAACTTCATCATTTCACTAGGTTGATGTTGCATCTTCACTTCATTTTTCAGTCTTTCATTTTCTTCTCTAAGTTCACCAATGTCTTCAAGTTTTCTTATTAACTCACTATTCACTCGGTTGATTTCCTAACTTACAACAACCATCTGATTAGATATCTCAAAGTGATGCTCGGTAAGTCTCAATATCTCAGATTCTTTTTCTTGTAGTTTTTCAGTCATTTGTCTTTTGTCTTCAACAACCAAATTTATCTCTTGTTAAGCTTGTCTAGCATTATTCATCACATCAACCATTCTTACCATTTGTGCTTCTTGACCGATCTGCATGGCTTTAACTTGTTCAGTCAGATGAAGATTTTTCTCACATAAATCAGAAATTTCTCCTTCATATATATTAGATATACTGCCTGATCTCGATCTGGAAATCTCAAATGGATCATCAATGTCTTCTTCATGATAATCAGTTTCACATTTCTGAATATCCTTATCTTTTCTTTGAACCGGTAACTTCTTCAATTCATCCTTTTCTTTCTTGTATTGTTCAATGAAGATTTGCATCCGAATCTTTTGATTCTCAATAGTCTTGTCCAACTTGTATCTTTCCATCTTTCCATCTTTCCTCTTCAGTGATTAAACTTCCAAATAAGAGATCTAGCTCTGATACCAATTGTTGGGATAGGAAGGATAAAGTACTGAGAGGGGAGGGGTGAATCAGTAACCTCAAAATTTTTTACTGAATCAACAATCTACAATAGTAGTGTCTATCTAACCAACTAATTCTATTATTTGCAACACACATTCAAATAACTTGTAAATGTAAAGTGCATGAAAAAAAACAATAAATCATTCATGAAATATAACACATGACACAACTATTTTGGTTATGCAGAAACCCTTATTAGAAGGTAAAAACTACGGTGGGGATGACACCCACAAAATCTTCACTACTACAGTAAATAAAGTATGTCGGTTAAGGCTACAAGTGTGATCACTTCTGGTGATCTTACCCTGTTAGGAGTAACTTAAGATTGATTATATCTACCTTGTAAAAGGATTTCAGCAACACCAAATAAGTGTGCACTCGGTTAGGAGATTTATAATAGATGGTTAAGTATACTCTGTTAAGAGATTTTCAATCCTACTATAATGGTTAAAAGATAACATAAAATATTTACAATTGAAAACTTTAACTTGTCTGAATCAAATCTATGAAATGCTAAATAGTTTTCACCTTGATATGTAGTATATTATTCTCTGTCCTGCTCAGTAGCCATGTATGTTTGTGATAAAACTTAATATTGTTTCTGATAACTACTCATTCATGTAAAACCTTGTCTGAATTTTGATGTCCTGTAGGTGGCTACTTCTTCATGAACTCCTTGTCATGTCCTTCTCCTTACATAAGTCAAAATTACATCAATTACAATTATGTAGAAAATTTCTTTGACCTAATTAGGTTTACATCATCTTAGAAAACCTAAGATCTACGATGCACAAAAATAACCTAGATCTAACTATTACATAGCAATCATCACAACAATTAATGATTACATCCAACATAGATGCTCCTCGATCTTGGTAAAATGTTTATAGATCCGTGAAAAATATTTGCATAGAGATATGTGCCATTACTGATTACTATGTCATTTCCTGAACACCTCAATAAATATTGCATTCTCTATTCAGTGAATAACCTAATGCTTAGTGTGTATAATGCTTGGTGTTCATTGACTCAGTGCTCAGTATACTCTAACACTTGGCAAACATACTTGGTTAAACCTATATCTGTTTAACTTTCGGTTCTACCTTGAGATTGTTCGGTATGAAGGCTTTCTAAGTTCAACCAACTAGCTTCTATAGCTTCTTATTTCATCTTTTACCAATTGATCTTAGTTGATACTAATGACAATACTTAATGCTCAAATAGAGATAACAACTCACTCTCCATAAATATAGCACCTCAAAATAGAATATGACTAGATTACTTCAATACCTAGGTTTATAGTCTTGTCTCAATGAGACCCAACCTAATTTGATCCAATCCTTTGAGGTCCTAGACTGTAGGAACAATATGGATTCATCAATGGGTTTGATTTCTCAGAATGTGTTAGAGAGAGTTTAGTTTTATATTGATTCCTACACCAATTTTATCGGGCTATGTGGTTCAAATTCCAAGAGTTTGGGGGCTGAATAGAGGTAAAATGGATTCACCACTATTCAAATAGAAAGGGAAGGGGAAAAATATTGAGATCTATTCTCAAACCCAAATTCCCCAAGGAAGAGATCTGATTTGATCAACCAAAAAGGCTAATGCACAATAGAATTAATTTATGGAAAAGAGTAGGAAGAGAGAGAGTAAATCCAATATTTCCCTATGAATGGAATTTATGATTGGAATATGAAATAATTGAAATACAACTACTAACCTCAAAATTAGGGCAGATCTAGAAAATGTTGAATTCTAGTGTCTGTGTACACTTTCGAGAAAATCTGAAACCTATCCTGGACTGGAAATGCCGAGACAGAGAAAATCTAGAAATACTTCCTCAAGATGGCTTAGCTTGGGTTTGACCCTCATAAAAGGTCAAATACCACATTCTTTATTTGAAGTCTGATTCAAATTTTGTTCGTAGATCCTGAAAGTTTGCTGAAAAGGGTATCCAAATTCGCTCTTAGATCTAAAACTCTGCACCTATACCTACAAGAAAATGGGGGCTTTTGTTGTATGGGGGTTTTGCCTTGGTCAAACCCTAGTTTGGAATCAACCTTAATATTGAAATTGAAATGGAGAATGCTAGCAAGTAGTAGAAAAGGATCTAACAATGAAGCTATGCAATTCAATAGATATGCAATTGTATTTGAAATGTAAACAAGTATATTGATATGAAAGCTTGAACACAACAATAAATGTAAATCAAACCTCCATGATTGTATGCTTGGAATTCACCTTGGTAAGAGAATGAAATGGATCTTGAAGATGAACAAAGGATCTTGAAGAAAGATCACACCATCATGATGGCTAGATCTAGGGTTTGAATGATAAATCTTTAATGCTTGAACCAAATCCCTTCAATAGCTTGAATGCTTGAATCCTTGATCTTCAATGGAGAACTTGGATGGAGAAGAAGACTTGAATGCTTGAATGGATGCTTGCTTGATCACCTTGAGAACTTGAGAGCTTTGAGAGCTTGAAAACTTGATTGAGAGACATGTTCTCACAAAACTTGATGATGAAAATGAGAGAGGAAGGCCTCCTTTTATAGTGATCTAGGGAACACTCCTCTAGATGGGCCACCTTGGAGAATTAAATCCCAATTAGGTCCTCACCTTTAGAAAATATACCTAGATTAAATGCAATTAAAGGATTTACCATCTTGAAACCCGAAATGGCTGACCTGGAAGTGGGAAAATAAATCTCCCGAAAGCCCAAAGCCTAGAGATGAATTTGAAATTTTGGAGGAAGGGGTCAATGTTGAGGTTGACCCTGACCTAGTCAGGGTCGACCTAAGACATTGACCTTTTTCCCAGGTTGACCCAGAATCAAGTCAAGAGGTCCTAGGGATGTCTAGAAACCTAGAATTGATGCCAGAACAGGACAGAATGTCAGGAATAGACATAAAATCCTATGATTACTAAGATGAAGACTAGGAGGATCCATTTCTAAATCCTACCTAGAAAATAGAGCTATGGAAGAGTGAAATTCAGGAGAATCCTTAAGATCCTATCCCTAATTTCACCTAGGATGAAGCAGAAAAGAAGTGGAAAGCGGGGAGAAAACTAGATCAAAGCAAAGATCAATTCAAGGCATCCAATATGACCCCAAACCACTTACTCAGAGGGATAAATGCTCTTAACATGGAAGTGCTTCCATTTTAAGATGATACATTAAGCCCCCACTTTAGCAAGAGTATGGATTCGATGCAAACTCTTGGTAAAGGAGAAGAAAGAGGAGATCCAAGTGGATTCACAAAGAGATAAAATAACAGTTAGCTAAGGGCATGAGCCCCCAGACTAAAGATTCTAACTCAACATACACACATGAGGGTGTGAAACAATAAAACCAAAAGAACAAGGGTTAGCACTAAATAGCCCAAATCAATTAGCATAAGAAACCTCACTAAGAAATATTCCTCATGTTAATATCATATTTGGAAATCTATCATAAAAGCATAAATGTTTACATAAGAAAGAAAAGAGCAAAACTATAAATAACATAGCTTCATGATCCTATCCTACTAGCATGAAAGTAGAAAAGAAAGAAAGGAGAAAGTGATTACCTCGCCTAGTAAGATGCCCACCTTACCATGAATCACCCTGGAGGGAGAGCCCAATAGGTTCACCCATAAACTATGCTTGCAATTGTAATGTGTCTTCTGATGACTTCTGGAATACCCATAGATCCACCTTCTTGTATCACTATGAATATGAAATGCGTGTCTCCTCAGGCTTTAGCAACTTATGTGCATTACCTTCGGAAGATTTAGCATATAGGTGCATGTCATTTTAGGATTTAGCAACTTATGTGCGTTACCTTCCAAGATTTAACATGTTTGAAACTAGAAATGCATGTCCCTTCAAGATTTAGCAACTTATGTGCATTACCTTCCAAGATTTAGCATGTTTGAAACTGGAAATGCGTGTCCCTTCAAGATTTAGTAACTTATGTGCGTTACCTTAAGAGGATTTAGCATACTGAAAAATTTGAAAAATTTGAAAAATGTGTGTCTCCTCAGGATTTAGCAACTTATGTGCATTACCTTCGAAAGATTTAGCATATGAATGTGTGTCTTTTCAGGATTTAGCAACTTATGTGCATTACCTTCCAAGATTTAGCATGTAAAAAATAAAAAACTATAGTACAAGGGAGGCCCTATATATGCCCCCCTCCTTAATATGGCAAAAAACATACTATTTTGACATGTTAAGGAAAAAGAACAAGGATAAAGCCTTCTTCAGCATCAAGACAATATCCATAGACAGCACCCAGTCCAAGCCAAGAAGGTCATAGCTCCTATGAGGCCATGGAAGGGACGAATGTAAAGAGATATCATGCAAGAAGTGAAAAGAGAGTAACCCTTATGAGGGATAGCACACTGTTCAGTTTCCAAGGTGAGAGATGTATCAACCATGGAAACCCAATGTCAAACAACAAAATAGGTTGTAATCAAGGACAAAGATCCTCAATGTAAACCAAAATTTTCATGTATGATTGGATGTCACATAATAGATAAATACTACTTACCCAAGGAAAGAGGTGAAATCCCAAAAAAAATAGAAAAGAAGGAGATGGCATCCTTGCCCCCCAAGGTAGGACAAAGATTGAAGAGGATACTTACTTCACAATGCAAGAAGATATCCTGTTTACAATAATGTACACCATATTCTTAGCGAGGGTTATTGACCCCTACATCCAAGAGTATAGATAATCATGAAAAGGATATGTCACTCATGGAAAAGGATCCTAAAATGAAAGAGATCTTATCAACAAGACCCCCACCAAAGAGGAGTGCTTTAGATAAAATATCAGCTCTCAAAGGCAGGAACAAAGATTCAACCATCAAGCCTCTTGCAAAGAAGAGGTAGAGGAATCTTTGAAATGAGGGAAACAAATCTAACACCAAAGAAAGGGTAAGAGTTTATAAAGAGTATAATTTGCAACATAGAGAAGAAGTGACGACTTAGGACAAGAACTTCTCATGTAAGAAGGTTATCTGTAGTCAACACATCTATCAATATGATGAAATAATATTGCAATATAAACAAATACCACTAAGCTAAGGAAAGCTGCTCCCTAGACAAAGAAAAAGAAAGAGGTACCTTGCCCTCCAGAGATAGAGACAAGGGATACCTTTGGAAAACAAATGTCTTAGAAAAGATATCTTGAGAAGAAAGGATAGATTCTATGGATGATTAAAAACATAATGCAAAGCCATAGAAAAAGAAAAGAGAAAGAATACCAATTAAGCCCCAATAAAAGACCTAATGGATCCTAGGAGACTGGATGAAGATGCACCTTTTGCCCCCCAGTCATGAGACAAGAGGTGAAGAACATTTATATTATATCTAAAGGAGGGGAATCCCCTATATCAAAATTATGAAGAAATTGTAAAATGGCATGAGAATGAGATATAATTCCTAAAGAAGCTCTTTCTCTAACATATGCCTTGAAGTGTTTACAATCAGCAAGTAAATGTTTGTTACTATAATGAAAAGGACATTTGTATTTGTATAGAGCATCTATCGGCATAGGTCTAAAGATCTCTTTCTTGGAATTCATTACCTCAACATATACCTTCTTAGCAATTTCTTGATGAGTATTAGGGTTATCTAGGATAGGCGTGGGGAGAGGAGGATGATGTTTAGCATCACCTACCTTAACTTGAGATTTTGAACACCCAACACCATACATATTTGGTTTAGGGGGTAGATTAATAGGAAACCTACTACCATACTCATTAACTCCTAGCCCTAAACCTTTATAACCTTTTTTAGTCACCATATTATATCCAGTAGTATACATATTATGTAAAGCTTCTACAGGAGGTGATTGTTTATCATGCTCATGAGTAAAGGTCGCATAAGGTGGAATAATAGGTTTGGTAGAAGTGTCTATACCCTTTCCTTTAATATCATGCTAAATAAGAGGAGAAGGTAAATCAAATAAATCTTGCACATCCACATCCTGAATGATAGCTTGAATCCCATCATAAGTACGGGAAGAGCGAGGATTAATAGACAGAGAAGTAGGTATCAAAATAGGAAGATTAGGATTAAGATTAAGATTGATAGGATTAGTATTAGGATTGATAGGATGAGGATTAGGAAGATTAGAAGGTGGTGTATCATCTACCCAATTCTTCACATAATCCAAAAGATGAATAAGGCTAACACATACATCTCTAACAAACATTTTAAATGTAGGTAGACTAGTGTCGGTCAACTTTACAAAAGCATAGGCAAGAGAAAAGTGAAGGGTCATTAACATAATGAAGTGAATAATACTCTCATAAACATCATAGGTATTATAAAGAGATGCTAAAAGAAGAGTGATAAAGAACATAACCATGCACCAAAACATCTTAACAATCGCCATAAAATATTTTTGTTTTTTTATTGAATATATGGTTTTTTTTGGATTTTTGAATTTTGAAATGCAAGAGCATAAACTAGATCTAAAAAGGCAATCTAACACCAAAAAGAAAGAGAGTAAGCTTATCGGGTTCACCAAAATGAATAGAGATAAAATGGATTCACCACTATTCAAATAGAAAGGGAAGGGGAAAAATATTGAGATCTATTCTCAAACCCAAATTCCCCAAGGAAGAGATCCGATTTGATCAACCAAAAAGGATAATGCACAATTGAATCAATTTATGGAAAAGAGTAGGAAGAGAGAGAGTAAATCAAATATTTCCCTATGAATGGAATTTATGCTTGGAATATGAAATAATTGAAATACAACAACTAACCTCAAAATTAGGGCAGATTTGGAAAATGTTGAATTCTGGTGTCTATGTACACTTTCGAGAAAATTTGAAACTTGTCCTAGATTGGAAATGTTGAGATAGAGAAAACCCAGAAATCTTTCCTCAAGATGGCTCAGCTTGGGTTTGACCATCATAAAAGGTCAAATACCACATTCTTTATTTGAAGTCCGATTCAAATTTTATTCGCAGATCCTGAAAGTTTGCCGAAAAGGGTATCCAAATTCACTCTCAGATCTGAAACTCCACACCTACCTACAAGAAAATGGGAGTTTTTGTTGTATGGGGGGTTTGCCTTGGTCAAACCCTGGTTTGGAATCAACCTTAATATTGAAATTGAAATGGAGAATGCTAGCAAGTAGTAGAAAAGAATCTAACAATGAAGCTATGCAATTCAATAGATATGGAATTGTATTTGAAATGTAAACAAGTATATTGATATGAAAGCTTGAACACAACAATAAATGTAAATCAAACCTCCATGATTGTATGCTTGGAATTCACCTTGGTAAGAGAATGAAATGGATCTTGAAGATGAACAAAGGATCTTAAAGGAAGATCACACCATCATGATGGCTAGATCTAGGGTTTGAATGATAAATCTTGAATGCTTGAACCAAATCCCTTCAATAGCTTGAATGCTTGAATCCTTGATCTTCAATGGACAACTTGGATGGAGAAGAAGACTTGAATGCTTGAATGGATGCTTGCTTGATCACCTTGGGAACTTGAGAGCTTTGAGAGCTTGAAAACTTGATTGAGAGATATGTTCTCACAAAACTTGATGATGAAAATGAGAGAGGAAGGCCTCCTTTTATAGTGGTCTAGGGAAAAATCCTCTAGCTAGGCCACCTTGGAGAATTAAATCCCAATTAGGTCCTCACCTTTAGAAAATATACCTAGATTAAATGCAATTAAAAGATTTTCCATCCCAAAACCCGAAATGGCTGACCCGAAAGCAGGAAAATAAATCTCCCGAAAGCTCGAAGCCCAGAGATTCTAGAATTTGAAATTTTGCAGGAAGGGGTTAATGTCAAGGTTGACCCTGACCTAGTTAGGTTTGACCTAAGACCTTGACCTAGTCAGGGTCGACCTAAGACATTGACCTTTTTCCTAGGTTGACCCAGAATCAAGTCAAGAGGTCCCAGGGATGTCCAGAAACCTAGAATTGATGTCAGAACAGGACATAATGTTAGGAATAGACATAAAATCCTATGATTACTAAGATGAAGCCCAGGAGGATCCATTTCTAAATCCTACCTAGAAAATAGAGCTATGGAAGAGTGAAATTCAGGAGAATCCTTAAGATCCTATCCCTAATTTCACCTCGGATGAAGCAGAAAAGAAGTGGAAAGCGGGGAGAAAACCAGATCAAAGAAAAGATCAATTCAAGGCATCCAATATGACCCAAAACCACTTACTTGGAGGGCTAAATGCTCTTAACATGGAAGTGCTTCCATTTTAAGACAATACAGGGGCATCAATGAGTTTGATACACAACAAATTCAAACTAATATTTTATCATTGACACTTGATTCATTTCTTTCCACTGAGGATTTTTTTGAGAAGTTCATGTTTATCAGATCAGTTTTGTATGGTTGTGGTAAGGATAAGACAAACAAAGAGTGCATTTTTCTTTAATTTTGTCAAAGCTTCGAAGACATTTTTAGTTCTTTGTTTCATTATTTTATTTCACTATAGATTCCTTGAGAGATGCATTCAGTATGCTTTCATTAAAGGTGTTTTATGAGTGTTAGACATAGGAGTGGTCTAATTTGACATATCTAGATTCACATTCTTAGTTCAAATCACAAGTATTGTTTTCTTAATCATCATCTCAACCATCTTCTAGGAAACATATGACAAACAATAAGAAGTAGAAGCACAAGGGTACACAATATACTCTATTGATTCTAGTCTCATGGACATTATTCAAATTATTCTACCTCTACCAAGAGGTATTCATTGAGGAATGACAAGCCTAAGTGTGAATATTACACCAAGATAGGACATGATGAACATAAATTTTATGAAAATAAGATTTATGGCTTGATGCATCTTATACGGAAGCACAATATTAAGCCACCATCATCTCATTTATACTCTTCTACGACATCAATACCTACACATTCAAGATCAACTTCTATGGATGTAGTGAAGACATGATGACAGACCATTCTCTCTTTGTATAGACAAATACTTGTTCGAGTAGATGGATTCTTGATTCATGAGCCTCACATCACATGGAATATTCAAAGAGTATGTTCTCTTATTTTAAGCATTGCCTTTTAGTACTTACCAAAGATTAGCCTAAGCCATTTTATTGGTTTCTTATGCTTATGTACTTTTAATGTACATCATATATTGCATAAGCATTATTAGAAATTCCATTACAAGAAAATTGAGTTCATCGTTGATTTAGTACTTACCAATGTATCATCTTCAAATGGAAGTACTTCCATGTTAAGAGTGTTTAGAACTCCGAGTAAGTGGTCTGGAGTCATGTCAAGTTCCATGGTTGGGTCTTTGTATGGATCTGGATGTTTCCCCCCTGTTCTGCTTCTCTCTCCCTGTTTCCAGCCTCATTTCTGCAGACTTTCTCTGAGAATCTGAAGATCTTGACTTTCTGGGTCAAATATGACTTGATGGGTCAAGGATGACGTAGTACCTGACCTAGGTCAAGGACAACCTCACCCATGACCTAGGGAAGAGACTACCTTTTCCCTGACCCCAGGTCCAATTTTCAAATTCTGGAAGTTTCAAGATGTCAAGTTTCAGAAAAATTTATTTTCCCGCTTCCAGGTCAGCTGTTTAGGATTTTAGAATGGTAAACCCTTAAATTGCATTTAATCTAGGCCCATTTCTAAGGGTTAAGGTTAATTAGGATTTAATTCTCCAGTGTCAGCTTTCTCTAGAAGTTTGTGCCCTAGATCACTATAAAAGGAAGCCTTCCTCTCTCATTTTCTCCATCCATTATCAAGCATCTCATCTCAACATCTCACATCCATTTGTTCATCAAGCATTCTCAAGGAGACATTGGTAATCAAGAAAGCATTCCATCAAGAAATTTCAAGGAAGCATTCAAGCCCTCATATACATTCAAGTTCTCCTTTGAAGATCAAGGATTCAAGAATTCAAGCCTTTGAAGGGATTTGGTTCTTGAGCATTCAAGATTCATCATTCAAAACCCTAGATCTAGCCAACATGGTGGTGTCATCTTCCTTCAAGATCCTTTGTTCATCTTCAAGATCCAGTCATTCTTCTATCAAGGTGGATTACAAGCATACAATCATGGAGGTTTTGGATTTACATTTATGGTTTTGATTTACATTGTTGAGTCCAAGCTTTCATATCAATACTTGTTTACATTTCAAATACAATTGCATATCTATTGAATATCATAGCTTCATTGTTAGATCTACTTCTACTACTTTCTAGCATTCTCCATTTCAATTTCATTATTATGGTTGATTCCAAACTGGGGTTTGACCAAGGCAAACCCCTCATCCAAACAACAAAACCATTTTTATTGTAGGTACAGGTACAAGATAGTGAATTGAAGTGCAGATTTGGATACCCTTTTCGATGAACTTTCAAGATCCACAAACATAATTTTTGTCAAAGACGATCTTCAGTGAGGGGTAGGATCCTGCCCCAGGGTAAGACCTTGCCCCGTTATCTAGGTCAAGGACGAACTGCTTCCAGAAAGAAAAATTTTTTATGGGTTTTCTCTATCTCAACATTTCCAATCCAGAGCAGGTTGTAGAATTTCTTGAAATTGTGCACAGACATCAGAAAATAGTGATTTATTCATCAGCCTTCTTTAGATATAAGTATTTCTGTTTCATTTAGTTTGTATTTCCACAACATTTTCCATCATACACCCTATCTATTCATATTTCCCTATCCATCCATACACAATCTCTATCCATAGTGGTGAACCCATTTTTACCACTATTCATTTTGGTGAACCCGACGTACTTACCCCTTTTCTTTTGTGGATTTAGATGCTCTATTCTTTTTAGTGTTAGATCTTTTCTTGTATTAAGATTAGATTTAGTTTATGCTCTTGCACTTTTTATTCAAAAATACAAAAAAATATATATATTCCATAAAATACAAAAATATTTCTTGCATTTCATTTACTATGAAGATTCTTAAGATGCTTTGGTGTGTGGTCATGATCCTTATTACCCATATTTTAGCATCTCTTTATCATACCTATGATTTTTATGAGAGTATAATTCACTTCATTATGTTTACGATCCTTCATTTTGCACTTGCTTATGCTTTTGTGAAATTGACTAATACTAGTCTTCCTACTTTCAAGACTTTCATTAAAGATTTATGTGGTAGCCTTATTACTCTTTTGGATTATGTGAAGAATTCGGTAGATGATATACCATATCTTCAGCTTCCTAATCCTATCATTCCTAATTTTATTCCTAATCTTCCTAATCCTAATCCTATCATTCCTAATCTTCCTATTCCTAATCTTCCTATTCCTAATCCGATGACTAATTCTCCATTTGCTATCCCTAGTTCTTCCCATACTTATGATGGGATTCAAGCTATAGTTCAGGATGCGGATGTGCAAGAATTCTTTGATTTACCTTCTCCTCTGATTTATGATGATATTAAAGGAAAGGGTAAAGAAAATTCTTCAAAACCTATTATCCCACCTTATAAAACCTTTACTTATGAACACGATAAACAATCACCTCATGTAGAAGCTTTACATGATATGTACACTACTGGATATAATGTGATAACTAAACATGGTTATAAAGGTTTAGGGCTTGGAGTTAATGAGCATGGTATCAAGTTTCCAGTTCATATACCCCCTAAACAAGATTTGCATGGTGTTGGTTGTTTGCAATCTCAAGTCAAGGTAGGTGATGGTGATCATCATCCTCCTCTTCATATCCTTCTCCCTACACTCACTGTAGATAACACTGATACTCGTCAAGATGTAGCTAAGAAGGTGTATGTTCAATTAATGAATTCCAAAAAAGAAATATTTAAACCTATTCTGAAAAATGCTTTATCCAAGTACAAATTTCCTTTTCATTATAGTAATACACATTTACTTGCTGATTGTAAATATTTCAAGTTATATGTTAGGGAAAGAGCTGCTTTAGGAATTATATCTCACTCTCATGCAGTTTTACAATTCCTTCATAATTTTGATATAGGGGATTCCCCTCATTCTGATATAATATAGATTTCTTCTCCTCTTGTCTCTGGACGTGGGGGAAAGAGGTGTATTTCCATCCAGTCTCCTACCTATCCATTAGGCTTTTTACTGGGCTTAATTGGTATTCTTTCTCTCCTACCTCTCTATGGTTTTGTATTATGTTTATAATCATCCATAGATTCTATTCAAGATATCTTTTCTAAGACATTTGTTTCATAAAGGTATCTCTTGTCTCTATCCCTGGGGGGCAAGGTTCTTCCTTCTTTCTCTTTGTCTAGGGATTTGCTTCCCTTATCTTAGTAGTATTTTTTTATATTGCAATATTATTTCATCATATTGACAGATGTTTTGACCATGGATAACTTTTTTATATGAGAGGTTGTTTTCCTAGGTCATCACCTCTTCTTTATGTTGAAAATTATGTTCATTATAAACTCTTACCCTTGCTTTGGTGTTAGAGTTGTTTCCCTCATTCCAAAGATTCTTTTTCCTCTTCTTTGTAGGGGGCTTGATGATTGAATCTTTTTTCCCACCTTTGAAAGATGATATTTTATCTAAAATCACTCCTCTATGGTGGGGGTCTTGTTGATAAGATCTCTTTAATTGAGGATCCTTTTTCCATGAGTGACATATCCTTTTCACAATTATCTATACTCTTGGATGTAGGGGTCAATATTCCTCGCTAAGAATATGGTGTACATTGTTGTTAAACATGATATCTCTTTGCATTGTGAAGTAGGTATCCTCTTCCTCTTCCTTATCATGTCTAGTAGACAACCACAATAAGGAGGGGGGCATATATATGGTCTCCCTTGTACTATAGTTTTTTATGCTAAATCCTTTGAAGGTAATGCACATAAGTTGCTAAATCCTGAAGAGACAGACATTTTTCAATTTTTAATATGCTAAATCTTGGAAGGTAACACACATAAGTTGCTAAATCCTGAAAAGACATGCATTTTCACTATGCTAAATCTTCCAAAGGTAACACACATAAGTTGCTAAATCCTGAGGAGACACGAATTTCATATTCATAGTGATACAAGAAGGTGGATCTATGGGTATTCCAGAAGCCGTCAGAAGACACATTACAATTGCAAGCACAATTTATGGGTGAACTATCAGGTTTGACCACCTATTTGGATCTCCCTCCCTTGGTGATTCACGGTAAGGTGGACATCTTACTAAGCGAGGCAATCACTTTCTCCTTTCTCTCTTTTCTCTTTCATGCTAGTAGGACTGGATCATGAAGCTATGTTATTTATAGTGTTGCTCTTGTCTTTCTTATGTAATCATTTATGGTTTTATGATAGCTTTCCAAATATGATATTAGTATGAGAAATATTTCTCAGCAAGGTTTATTATGCTAATTGATTTGGGTTTGTTTAGTACTAACCCCTCTTTTGCGTTATTTTTGGTTTTCTTTTCGCACCCTCGTGCGTGTATGTTGAGTTAGAATCCTTAGCCTAGGGGCTTGTGTCCTTAGCTAAGTGTTATTTTATCTCATTGCAAATCCACTCGGATCTTTTCTTTCATCTCCTTTACCAAGTGTTTGCATTGAGTCCATACTCTTCCTAAAGTGGGGGCTTAATGTATCGTCTTAAAATGGAAGCACTTCCATGTTAAGAGTGTTTATCCCTCTTAGTAAGTGGTTTGGGGTCATGTTAAGCACCTTGATTGGGTCTTTGCATGGATCTAGTTGTTTCCCCTTGTTCTGCTTCTATCTCCCCGTTTCTTGCCTCATTTCTGCAGACTTTCTCTAGGAATCTAAAGATCTTGACTTTTTGGGTCAAAGATGACCTGATGGGTCAAGGATGACCTCATCCTTGACCTAGGGAAGAGACTACCTCATCCCTAACCCCAGGTACAATTTTCAAATTCTGGAAGTTTCAGGATGTCAGGTTTCAGAAAACTTTATTTTCCCACTTCTAGGTCGGCTGTTTCAGATTTCATAATAGTAAACCATTAAATTTCATTTAATCTAGGTCCATTTCTAGGGGTTAAGGTTAATTGGGATTTAATTCTCCAATGTCAGCCTTCTCTAGAAGTTTGTGCCCTAGATCACTATAAAAGGAAGTCTTCCTTTCTCATTTTCTCCATCTATTATCAAGCATCTCATCTCAACATCTCACATCCATTTGTTCATCAAGCATTCTCAAGGAGACATTAGTAATCAAGCAAGCATTCCATCAAGCATTTTCAAGGAAGCATTCAAACCCTCATCTCCATTCAAGTTCTCCTTTGAAGATCAAGGATTCAAGCATTGAAGCCTTTGAAGGGATTTGGTTCAAGCATTCAAGATTCATCATTCAAAACCCTAGATCTAGCCATCATGGTGGTGTGATCTTCCTTCAAGATCCTTTGTTCATCTTCAAGATCCATTCATTCTTCTCTCAAGGTGGATTCCAAGCATACAATCATGGAGGTTTTGGATTTACATTTATGGTTTTGATTTACATTGTTGATTCTAAGCTTTCATATCAATATACTTGTTCACATTTCAAATACAATTACATATCTATTGAATATCATAGCTTTATTGTTAGATCTACTTCTACTACTTGCTAGCATTCTCTATTTCAATTTCATTATTAAGGTTGATTCCAAACCAGGGTTTGACCAAGGCAAACCCCTCATCCAAACAACAAAACCATTTTTCTTGCAAGTACAGGTATAGGAGAGTGAATTAAAGTGCAGATCTAGATACCCTTTTTGGCAAACTTCTGAGATCCATGAACAAAATTTTCATCGGAGATGATCTTCAGTAAGGGGTAGGATCCTACCCCAAGGTAAGACCTTGCCCCATTATCTAGGTCAAGGATGACCTGCTTCCAGAAAGATAAAAGTTTTCTGGGTTTTCTCTATCTCGGCATTTCCAGTCCGAAGTAGGTTGCATAATTTCCCAAAATTGTGCACAGAGATCAGAAAACACTGATTTATTCATCAGCCTTCTTTAGAGATAAGTATTTCTGTTTCATTTAGTTTGTATGTCCACAACATTTTCCATCATACACCCTATCTATTCATATATCCCTATCCATCCATACACAATCTCTACCCATAGTGGTGAACCCATTTTTACCACTATTCAACCAAATATCAAAATAGCGGAGAGATCATTGTTGTTTGTAGATTTGATAATGAATCATGATTCTATGTTTTCTCTTTTTTTTTCTCCCATTGACCATGCAGTTACTTTTACTAATCCTATCTCTTATTCTTGAGTGGAGCATGTATATGAGGAAAGGTTTGGTCACTTGAAGTTATGTGTACTTCGGTCATTTATAACACATTTTTTGGGACTTATTTTGGTCATCCTCTACCTCCTACTTCTAAAAATATCAATTCAATTTAGCAAGATATTTCTTCCTTTCTAGTTTCAGCAGAGTAGGATGTGTTCTTGCAATATTGCAACATTGTTTGATACATCAGACACTCTAGACATTGGGGACATTTTTGAGGATATTCTATTCCTCCTTTATGGTAGTTTGATAATTCTTGTCATATTATATTATGTGCCTTTAGAGATTGTTCATCAAACATCTACATAATTGTTTGGATCTACTTTAGTTGAAATGACATCTTTTGATTCAGACAGTGGGACAATTGATTAGTCTTCTCATTTAATGGAATTTCTTCATCCTTCACCATTTTATTGGTTTCTTCCAAGGGGAGGAACATTTGATAACTATAGTACTAAGTAAAAATAAATAAAACAAGTATATGCAATTTCTTCATTACTTTACCTTCTATGTAGCTGTCAAATATAACTTTAAAACATTAGTTAAACCAATATGTCAAAGTAATTAAGTGTGAAATGTACATGTTTAGTACATTATAGAGAAACTTAAGCAAAAAAAAAGAGGCATTGTTAAATGAAAGAATATGTTAGCTACAATAGTATCTCTAAATTTTTTTAAAAATTTGAAAAAATTAGATAACAGTTTGAAAGTGAAAAAATGTAAATTGATTATTTCCATAAATTAGATAAAAAAATTAGTTAAATTTTATCAAATGAAACTTTTCCAATGTCTAAATCATTCATTTTATTTTCATGATTCTAGTCTTTAAAACTTTCATATACTTTCAAGTTTGGAAGTACAATAATTTGTTCTACTTTGTTAGGCCATGAAAATTAGCATTTTTTAATATTCATTACATTATGTCAATAATCATGAACAATGTTTAAAATTTTTAAGATGATATATACAATTGATTTGTTTCATTTTATTGTAGATTAAATTCTCACCGTTTATAAAATTACAATGATATTTTATTATTTTTCTTGTTTTATTGTGAGTGGAATATGTTTTGAAACATTCTTCAAATTGCATCTTTAACTATAATTTCTAGTACATATATTTTTTAGATAATTTTATTGAAAATTGTATTATTATAATTTATAAATTGATATTAGCATTGTAAATCTAGACGTACATTTTACCATGACATCTTCTTCTTTATTTGTTTATCGTCTTTTTAAAAAAAATTTAAAAACAAGCACATAGATGCAAACTCTAGTGCAATATTTTTCCATTTCAACCTAATATACTTTTCTCCCGCATGCATCAAAAATAGGTCTTCCCTTTTGTAATGAACTTATCTTACTTATAAAATTAAATATTTTATAAAACAAATGTATAGATGCAAAGTACAGTGCAATTTTTTAAAATCTTTTTACCTAATCCACTCTTTTTTGTAGTGCCTTAAAAAAATTCTTTATTTTTATAAAAAACTTATATTAGATATTAAATTAAAATTAAGGTATCTACTATTTTCACATGTACCTTGTGTGACTACTTTATTGAATGTTTATTTATCATCTTTCATTAAATTATACTTTTTCTAAGGAATGTTGGAGATGGTTGTAGTCTAAGCTTATTTGGTATTCCCTCCTATGTCAAGACCTTCTTTCCCAATTCAGGAGTTGGTCAAGTTTAGATATAACATCTCTTTTTGGTTGTATTTGGGAATTGATCCCTTCAATTCTTATTTGGATCATTTGTCTTGAAAGGAATAATAGTACTTTTATAAAAGCTTCTTCATCTATACCTTGTATTATTTCACTTATTGAATAATCTATCTCTAAGGCAGTGATGACTTAAGCATTAAAAAATGTTAATAATCTTAATTCTTTGTCTTCATGGGGATGATGGTATTCTTCAAAGATGGCCCTTGATTAAATGCATTCATTTGCATGGTTCTGTATGCTCTTCTACAAAATGGGTTAATAGAAAAGATGTGGAATGGATCCCCAACTTATTTGAAAATGAAAATTAACTGTGATGGGGCTTCTACAGCTAATTCGAGGAAACCTAGTATTGGCATTGTGATTCATAATTCTTCTGCTAATGTTGTTAAAGCTACTCATAAGAAGGTTTCTAATGGACTCACAATAACGCTGAATTGGAAGCATTAAGTTTAGGTTTAGACATTGCTACTAAGATGACTATTAAAGATATTAATTCGGCCTTTTGTTGGATGGACATTTAAAATTTTCTTGTTTTATGGTTTCTTTCAGAGTTATGCTCTCACAATGTATATTATGAATTCCTCTTTGTGACTACTTCCTCTTTCAAAATTATATGCTAGTTGATTTCTGCTCGATAACAGTGGTAATGAATGCATAACAAGTCAATAACTTTCATACAAAAGTCAGTAATAATCTCAAAGTCCATCACAAAAATAATGGATTTTCCCATCCATTCAGAATTCAATGCAAGATCTGTCACCGCCAAGTCATTCACCATTTTATCCTTAATGCCAAGGAAATATCTATTTGTAGAGCATTATGGAAGAAAATGAAGATTACGTAGGAAATGCATCGTCTTTGTTCAAACCAGAGGAAGGCATTACCGTACATGACGTTAGATGAAGATTCCAATCTCTGTCGAAGGCAGATACAATAACATAACATATTTTTAATCATTACCGGCCATACGAATTTCTGGTGATGGAGAATCCACTGACATTTCTAAGAATTTAATGAAGTCAGAAGCTCTTTTCCATATTTTTTAAATCTAAATTGACATATCTAATTACTGTCAAAGAAAGTCAGTGTCCCTCCTCTTCATTAAAGAAAATTTAATGCAGCGTGTGCATTCTGAGCTTGTATTCAATGGATTTGATGAGTTTTAATCTTTTGATTTTTTCCACTCTGTACTACCGGCTGTCTTGAATAAAGAATGTACCAAATCGACAAAATATGAAGTGTAACAGCTCAGCTGCTGAACTATACAACATACCTTACAGTCAAAGAATTGACATGAAGTTTCAGCGTGGTTTACCCAATTCTTAAAATATGGTTATCGGAAATTTGAGCCAGTTTTAGACATTTATAAAATTATGGAGAAGTTCTACTCTTTTCAATGAAAACAATTAGATTATAAAGATGTTTTTATAAAGAAAAGCAGTAAGAGGGTGCTGGCCCGTGGAACAAATGACTAGGAGCACATTAATAGCACATTAGTAGCACTAGTCAGAGACCAGATAATCAGCAGAAAAATATTGTCCAGTCTGCCTCTATCAAAGACAAACTTAAAGAACATCTTGGGACAAGCCCCCACAAAAGCTGCAAGCTTTAACCAAAAACAAAACCAAAGGACCAGAGTGAGCCCTTTAAAATTGTCAGCAACCACCCGATCACAGGAAGGAAAGAAACTAAAAAAGAGAGACACTTTCATCACCATAAAACCAAAGAAGCAAGCTCAGGGCGCAAATAGCCTGTCCATCTTTCTCTGTAAAAAATGAAGGTCCAGAAACTACTACACCTCCAGCCCAGCCCAACGTTGTCAAAGATATTCCAACCTACTGCAAAATCCTTGTCCACCTCCATAGAAAAAGGGTCCACCTCTATAGGAGTAGAGAGGAATAAAATCTAGATAACAAAGCTGAAGCTGTAACATCTCCTTCCATTAGCACGACCACAAAAGGTAGCCTAGAAAAACTCCACCTCAATAGGAGTCTCCTCAACCTCCAAGTTCACAAACACAATCTCCACCTCAATAGGAGACTGCTCCACCTCCATAGAAAGCTTCCACCACTCCTTCTCAAGAAGAGCACCCACACTCAACATCTCTTCCAGCACCAAAAGCATTTCCCCAACTTTAAACTGGCAACCCAAAACAGTCCCCTTAGCCCATTTAAGACAAGGGTCATCCTCCATCCCGATCCATAACACCTTCAAGTTATTCAAAGAAGGAAAAAATAGAATGCCGCTACTCGCCTCCACCCAACAGCCCCTGTCCACCTCAATAGGATGGGGTTCCTCCTCAATAGATCTTCTCCTTCTATAAGATTTAGGAGAGAGGAGAGCAATAGCAGAGAAGGAATCTTCCACCAATAAACCACGAGAAGAAATCCCACCTCGATAGGGATGAACTCCCCATCAATAGGAGTAAAGAAAAGTGGAAAAAGAACTAGAAAGGAACAATCCCTGCACCAAATAAAGACATAGGCCAAAGGAGAGGCAAACCCGACCACAACTGGAACAAGAAAAGAAGGGGAAGAGACAAGCTCAGCAAAGCAGAAGACAAGCCTTCTGGCAGAAGCATCCTCAAACCCCAGCAAAGCATTCCAAAGAAAGAAAACCAAAGAGGCTCTCCCACATGAGAGCTACTCCCTCTACCACAGAATAGGTAGAAAAAATAAAACGGATCTTGTTTCCTCACCTCCTTAGGCTCTGGAAGAAAAGGGAAGCACACCAGGTACTGGCCTCCAACAACATTGTAAAAAATGTGCAGAGATCCCCCACAGGATGAATCTCCACCATCAACCACATTGGGGGCACCCATGGTCTCGACCTCCTATTCCTTTCTCCCGAACAAAAAAGCCCAAACACCCTAGCCGCAGAGGCTAAAGTAACACAAGCAGCGCCAATGAAAAGACCCTCCCGAGCACACCTGCCACAATAGCAGAATCTACCCAAAGAAGGTTTTGAGGTCGGCAGTAGCAACAACCTTCCCTCCATCGTCATCGTTGCCTCCATCCCCTCCCTATGCATCCTCCCCTTCTCCATTTCCACTGCAAACCCTAGCCCCTCCTCCGCGCACGCTGCTTTCATTCCCGCACAACATTGTATCTTTGCACAAATCTTAGGACCTAATTGAGACCTTTTAGATTATAAAGATGTTAATGTTTCTTTACATTTTGATTATAAAAATTTGTAATTATATTTATTTATATTAAAAAAATATTTTTGTAAACTATCTTAGATGACAAGATTTATAATTAAATAGATATATGTAGAAAAATAGAAAATCTGGAAAAAATAAGATGATTATAAGTATTAAACAACTAAATGAACCAACAATACTAATATTATAAACCAATAGCTACAATCACAAAACTAACAACTCAAATTTAATGAAACAAACAACTATCACTTAGTTTGAATCATTGAAGCAAGATTCCTTCTTGATCATTGGTCGTTTACTAATTAATAATTTTAAATCAGAAAATAACTTAGTTCTTCTTGCAGCAATCATGCTAAGTTAATTCCTAGGTCTATAATCCTTATTTTTATGTTTTCCTTGTTTGGTAATAGCTAGCAAGAAATCATTGGACAATTCAAGAAGACCTTAAATTGTTCACTACTTTCAAGGAATCCTCCACTAACAACGTCCTTCTCCTTATTAGCCACTTTTAGAATCTTCACAACATAAAAATTTCTTGTTGTCACATGAAATTACACTCTTAGTGGATTGGGTTTAGCATTTCAATGATATAATAGAAACAACCTCAAGGTGTGAGACCTTTGCAAATGAGGTTGAATCTCTAATGTAAACTAACTTACTTTCTAATCGAGACACAAATATGTTGATCCAACTCAGCACTAAACAAGTGTAAACTAGTCATTTTCTATCAATTTGCAAGAAGAAAAGAATCAAAAGAATATACACAATTCTCTAGCTTGCTATTATCTAGAGGTACATATGAAGGTTAGAGCTTTGTAGAATGCAAGAAAGAAAGCAAATATTCACAACCAACAACTACAAATAGAGCATGCACAGCATATAGACTTATCAAATGAATAAAATGCATTTAGACATGGAGACAAGATCATTTTACGCAACATAACTAAAGGAGAGAAGAAGTAGAATGATAAATTTTCAAAAATACAAAGGCTTAGGCCAAATTACAATGATAGAGGTGCAAACATGTATGAGTTTGTAGAGAGTTAAGGGTAGAATATGACTTCTAATTAGATATGTGTACTAATTCATATGATAATTTTTTAGGATATACATATAATGTACCTCATATAAGTGTTGTATGTAGCCTAATATATATTTTTTGTGCATAATATAAGCTCTTAGTAAGTTCAAGTCAAACCCCAATAGAAAGAAAATTTATAATTTTCAAAGAGGTTATTAAGATATTTCAAAGAAATATTTAATTATTATTAATGTTATATTTTGTTCTTATGATATCAAAAACATGTTATAAATATGATGTTACAACTTGGCTATTTTTATTCCTACTTTTCAGGACTATGTGTGTCATTAGACTTTCCTTATTATGATTTTCCAATCGTAGACTCTTAGTCAATGATGCTTTTGTATTTTTTTTTTTCTATTTCATATAAGGTAAGAACTGAATGTACATAGTCAACGGTAATGGGATCTAGAGTATTACAAAAGTCTCAGTACTACTAAGAGTTATAGTTATCAGATTTTACATTGCTATATACCAAAAAAAGAAGTAGAAACTAACACTAGGGAGAGTTGTTCCCTTCTTCTTCTTCTACATCATTAGAGTCTGAAATGTTGGATTGGATTAGTGAAAAGATTAATAGGAAGCTCTTCAAATGGGACAACAACCTCCTTTCTTTTTCTGGAAGATTTCAAGTCTGTCAGAAGATACTTTCCTCCTACCCTATCTACTTCTCTTCTATGTGGCTCTTTAATCAGCATTAGTTTAACTCTATCCTGAAGGTTATCAGAGACTTTGTCTGGTATGATGGCAGAGGTAATAAGAGGATGCACACGGTCTCCTCGGAATGATGTTCAAGAGATAGGTCCTAGGGAGGACTGGGCCTCAAAGACCTGAGATCAAAAGGTATAGCTCTTGCAGTAGAGTGGATAGCTAAAGTAGTAGAGGGGGATGAGCCATGGAAAGTGTTGGTGGGGAATAACTTACATTTGGCTCATCTTAGCAGATCTAGAGAGTGGCAAAAATTATGTTTTACTGACATCCTTACTATTAAATCCAATGTAGTTGTTCAAGGATCCAATGTATTCAGAAGTATTTGGAAGGCTTGGAAGTATGTCAAGAGATTTATGAGTAACAAGGGGCCGATTGAAAATAATGGTAATATTTGTGGACTCAAATCCATCTGGTGGAACTTGGGACATGGGGGCAAGCCACTAGCCCTACTACAGGGATGTTTAGCAAGGAAATGGGCTGAGAAAGGTGTTGCTACATTCAGTGATGTCATCCAGCAGAGAGCTCTTCCCCCCTGGGAACTATTTGAATCCCAATACAGTATCCCCAAGTCCCAATGGAGAACCTTCTATATTCTCTCAGCCGCTTTTGAGTCCTTAGGTCTCATAAAGGGATGTTGCTCTGACTCCCGTTGTAATTTCCAACTCCTTTGGCTTGATAACACTCCCCTCCACCTTGGTAAATCCAAATATTTCTACCATCCTGATTGCTAATTCTGATATCTTCTCCCATATTAACCTCAAATGGGGCCTAGAGGTCCTTGACTCAGATTGGATCAAATACTTTAGACTCCTATGGAATAGACCAGTGGAGCCAAAGATCTCTTGTTTTCTGTGGAAACTGTTTCTTCATAAGCTGCCATTCAAGAAACCTGGGGGGAACCCAATATTTGTCTTGTCTGTAAACAACAAGAGTCTATTACCCATTTCTTCTTCGAGTGTTTTTTTGCCTCTAAAATCTGGAGCATGTTTGGCCTTTCCTACAATTCCCATTTTAATGTCCTGAATATAATATCTGGTTCTGTTAATTGCAGCTAATTTTGTAACACATTCTAGTCTTTATTATCTTCTGTTATTTTATGGAACATCTAGAAGGCTTGGAATAATGATGTACTTGCAAGAAATGACATGAACCTTACTGAGTCTCACAGGAGACTCATTTATTTTGACATTGCCATGCAGGTCACTATGGTCATAAAGATGAAGGAGAGCAAATTCCTGTAGGTGTTAAGAGAAGGAAAAGTCACCATTGAGAAAACTGAGATAACCCACGGATACACCACAATGAAAGGAAAAGATGAGTTTTAGATCACCCTTGCTGAATTCATTCAGCAACTGATGCAGTCAGGTCAGATGAAAAATCAAGGGAGCCTAGGAAACAAAGACTACAAGATCATGCTTTTGTATTTTTGACTATGTGATGATGAGTTTATTATTTCAATTGATACATTTTATTGATATAAGTTTAAGTCGAACACCAATAGAAAGAAATTTTATAATTTCTAGTACATATATTTTTTAGATAGTTTTATTAAAAATTGTATTGATCATAAACAAGGACAATTTTTTGAACCTTTTTACCTAACTACTCTTTTTCCTAGTGCCTTAAAAAAAATGTCTTAATTTTTGTAACAAACTTATCTTAGATATTAACTTAAAATTAACTTATCTACTATTTTCACATGTACCTTGTGTGGCTACTTTATTAAAAAAAATTTATCATCTTTTATTGAATATTACTTTTATAAAAGTTACTAATCCAAGACCTCCCAAATGGGAGGCTCATAGCTAACCACTGTGTTGTGGGGTCATCCCCTTAGGTTTAGACATTGTTGCTTAGATGAATAATAAAGATATTATCATAGAAAGTGTAATGCCCCGCCAGGGAACCCAGGAGAATTTAACCTATAATACAATTCAATATGTTTATAGAATTTTTTTTTCCTTAAGAGTTTACAAACAATGATGATAACAATGCGGAAGCAATACAACCATGAGATACAACTAAGGACATATACACAACTCAATTACAATTAAAAATCCTCGAGGGTTCCATGACGTAGAATTACATATAAAAATAATAATAATTAGATTAAAATCAGTCTCTCATAAATTTAAACATGCAAAAACATATGATTATAAATCGATTTTCTTAAATAGAAACTAGGGTCTTTTGGACAAAAACTAACATCTATTGATTTTTTATTTTACATGCAATTCCTAAAAACAATCTTTTGCAACCTCTTGAAAAAAACAAATATTAATTTTATTAAAATTTATTCTAGGTCGGGTTCTCAACACCCAAAATGAAATACCAGATCTATATAACATCAATTTAATCAAATCTTCACAACCACACCCAAAATTAAAACCGAAATCAATTCAAATCAATCACATAGCAATCCCAGACATGAAGTATACAATCTTTCAAAAGGAGAATTTACAAAATACGAGGGTTTCAAACCCTACCTCAACCCACGTCTGAAAATATAAAGCTAAGAAAGATCCAAGACAACCTTCAAAATCCAAGCCTTCAAACAATCACAAGATAATGCCCACCAAAAAAAGCTTTCCCAAAAATCTTCTAGAGCTCCTCCAAAACCTGTTAGCGTAATGAAAACAATACCCAGAATCCCTACATAAAGAAAACATATCCCTCCTAGGGTTTCCAAAACATGCAAACTCAAAAGCAGAACTCAACTCTCTCTCTCAAGTTGCATGATAAAATGACTCAATAAATAACGCACTTTTAAAATAAAACTCGAATTCAAATTTTAACTTTAATTATAATTTCAATTTCACTTAAACCAAATGTGCAACTTAAATTGCATATAATTATTTAATTAAACAATTATAAATACTTTAGCACAAATAAACTATGAAAACTAATAAATCAAATATTAAATAAATCAACTATGCCCTTTAGTTTATAATATATAAATTAATAATTAATTAAACCATTTAATTATTTTAATTTAATCATTTAATTAACAAAGGTATTTAATTACCTTTAATAATTAAATATACTCTATATCACATATTACCACATTCATAAAATATAAATATTCAAACCTCAAAATAATTCCTAACTTAATTAAATAATTCACACAAGAAAATCCACTTGACTGCCAAAACACGAAAAATGACTAACTCTATATCAAACAAACACCAAGGAAGGCTCACGAACTCATGTCACTTTGACGAATTGAGATGGGTAGAAAAAGATACTTGCCCAATATTTAGGACAATCAATGGCTAGGGTTAGGATTTGGATTTGTATGTTATCTCCCCTGTCTTACCATTGAGATTTTGCGATAGGGCACACTCATCTTGACAATTCAAGGAATTCGATGCCCGGTACCTACAAACCTGCATAAGAGACAAGCATGTACACACATGTATAAATATAAACAAGCAATGGTGAGGATCAACCAATCATGTGGATCTCGCAAGCAAGTAATTATGACTTCATCCCTCAACCACATCAAGCACGTCAAATAGAAATGTAAAACATACACATCGACCATACACATGTAAGTATGGGGTCAGTAAAATCATAAGCATTCATGATATCCTAACAAATAAATCATCAAAATGAAATAACCATCTCATATAAATAACATCATCATTTTCACTTAATCAACATGAAAATAATTCAAAAGCATCTAATTCATGATTATTCAATAAAATGTCATACATTCATAAATCACAAATATCTCTGAAATAAATAACACACGCATGAAAATGGCCTAAAAGAGTTTGGTGATAAAAATTGAAAAGAAACTATGGGAGGGGCATTACATCCACCTCCCCTAAAAATGGGCTTACTCTTGGAAGCCTACAACATAATAGAGATATAAATCTTGAAACTCGATGCGCCCTATTAAGCCATAAAAGACTCAACGTGTAGGTCTCGTTAGACCCTTTCCTGTCCCATGGAATGATCCTTGTGGATCATTCCCTGTCGCGAACACCTTGTGGGACCTACCAACATCCCCAACTGCAGGCTCAGAAGTTACAGGCCTTTGTCCCGAAAACTGCGCTGATCGATTAGGACAATTGACAGCAATGTGGCCATGTTGCCTAGAAGAATAACAACCACCTCTACTACCACCTTTCCCAACTGAACTTCTTCTAGACTGCTAGAAACTATCTCCACCAAAATCTTGATGTGAACTCTAAGCTAGTTGATCATCCCAATTGCACATACTATGTTGCCAATTCCAATAGTTCCCTAATTAAGAACCACCACTATTACCATGGAAGAACTTCTTGTTTTGCTAGTTCTAATTTTAACCTATTATTTAATTTTTTTTTTTTAAAAATAACTTTATTGCTACTCTAATTTTTTTGTAGTTTTTATTAGAAAAAAATTGTAAATTTTTTTTAAGAAAAATTGTAAATTTTTTTTTTTTAAATTATTTCTTATAAAAAATTATATTAACGGGGGGCGGGGACCCCATTCGCCACCCCCCAGTGGCCAAAACACTACCACAGCAACCCCAACTGCTACTGGCAGCAACCGACTGCCATAGTAGTCGTGACTACTACCATGGCCGCAACAGTTAATGTCATCTAGTAGTGGGCTGCCTATGACAATCATTGTTGCCACGGTAGCAGTGGTGTCGTAAGGGCAACCACTCCTCCCAAGACAACAATGTTGTCATAGGGCAACAAGGAGGGGTGGACTAGTCCCCCCTTGCATGTGTGGTAATTAATTTAAAATAAATAATAATAAATAAAAAGTTTTATTTATGGGTTATTTTAAGTTAAATTTAATATTTTTAATTTATTTAATGTAATTTTAATTATTTTATACACACATGCGCGCGCAGGCACACACACACACACATGTTAATAAATATGTTACGGTTATTTATTATGATTTAAAATGAATTCATTAATTATTGTTATATGATTGATATATTTATTATAAAAAAATATGGATAATATTTATTGAGTTGAATTTATATTTAAGTCATTTTATTTTTCATGACTTTTTAATTGATATTAAATAATTGAATTGAGTTGAGAGTACCTTGATGAAGTCTGATAGTGGAATATAATTAAATTTTTATCTTCATTAACTGATTTTATTGAGTATATTTGAGATATAGTTATTTAGTGTGGTGGTGATTTAATTGGCTTTATTTGATTCAATTAAATGATGTGTGTGGTATGATAGGGGTAATATTCTTTTAGAGAAATATAAGAACAATTCATTTTATATTTTCTATGCGTAATCTTTAGGGTTAAAATGGTTGGTTGAGGTTTGTGAGTAGTCCTTTGATCTCCCAAGTCTGACCTCATTTCTTGGTGGAATAAATTTGCATGTTGATTTCATTGGAGAGTACTTTTGAGATGCTATGGTTATTTGAGAACCAATGTGTTCCTTTGAACTTGAATGAAATAGTTGATCAACATACTTTTCTAGATCTTATGTAATTATTGATTGTGAGCCTAGGGAAGGTTAAATAGGTGCATTTTAGGGGAGTGGCTTACAATAGGGGTCTAGGGCCCAAAGAGACCAGTACCAGGGTAACCCATCGTAAGTTATTTAATAAGTGATAACCTAATAATAAAACTTGGGGATAACATTAAATACAAGATTGATCATTGATGTCTTGCCCATGCCTTGAGTGCTTGCATAGGCTAAGGAAGGGAATGGGATGATACCTAGAGAGAAAGTATGATTAGGATTCCTCATCTTCATGAGAGGGTATTCTGGTTCTGCATGGGAGGGTCCGGGGTCCAGAGTGGCCAATACAGGGTAACTCAACCTAATAAATGCTTGAGGGTATGGCATCTAGAGAGGATAGTCTAGGGTAACTCAAGTAGTTGTCCATGTGATGACACTCCCATAGTATGTAGCTTAAGTCTCCTCTATAGTTTCTGTATTTTCCTCTAGTGGTGTGTTCTTGTTGTCTCATTATTACTTGGTGGTTTATTTTGTATTATTTGTTATTTTGGTACATATTGGTTAATTGATGCTTATTTATCTTTCGTTGGTGGTACCTTTGAGTTAGAAAGTCTTCAGGACCTTTTTCTTAGATGTTTTGATTGAGTTTGTTATCCGAGTGGGGTTTTTTGTTATCTCCTCAACACGGTGGGAGTGGACCTTTGGTTCCACGAGGTTAGGTGGTAGTATTGTCTTTTTCCATTTGATATTCTGACGTTCCTGTAGTGGTGTTGGAGGATGCTTGTTGCTATTACCTTCATCTTATTCTTCATTGGAGGATTTTTCGTTCCTATCTTTTGATGTTCGTGATTATATCTTGTATCAGTGCTTCAGAATTGTAGATATTGTATCTTATATATTGTATTTGATTATTGTGACATACCCTATGACTTATGTAGAAGATTTTGTATCATTGTGTATACCTTATGGTATTGGATGTACTTGTTATTCATATAAGTTAATTGTAATAATTCTTAATATATTTATTTATTTTGTTATATATGTAGTTCTACATCATGGGACCCTCAAGGATTGTTAACTGTAATTGAGTTGTGTATATGTACTTGGTTGTATCTCATGGTTGTATTTCTTCCACATTATTATCATCATTGTTTGTAAACTCTTAAGGAAAAAAAATTATTCTATAAACATAGTGACTTGTATTAGGTTAAATTCTCTTGGGTTCCCTGGTGGGGCATTATAGAAAGAGACTCTATTCTTGCATTCAATCCCCTTTCTTATAATAAGCAATTGAAGTATTTATGTGCAAAGATTCTTTATCAATTCTAATTTTTCTCTTCATATAAAATTACTCATTATTTTCGTGAAGCAAATTTGATTTCGTATTTTGTCATAACCTGATCTAGTTCTCCTCAATTATAGGGCCTTTTAGTGACTTTATTTGACTTATGTTGACTTGGTCGGAGGTTTTTCGACCCAAGTCATATTAAATAAATGTTTTAAACATAGAGATTATTATGTTTCTTTGATTATTTTATGATGAAATGCATTGATTAAATAAAAAATGATGTTATGTATGGAATTTGAAATTCATTATGAAATATTGTTTATTGATGATTATTGATGAAATTGGAAATGTTAATTATGTTATGAAAATGTGTAATGCATTGTATTCGATTATGGGTTTAATGGGACTAATCTACTGATGATTTTTTGAGTTTGAACATGAATGACAAGAGACGAAGATGGAAATGTGATTGAGGTAGAGAAATTTATCTCCTCGATAAGGATGTGATGGGAATAAATTTGGTCGCAAGCACACACCAAGTAGATTTTTATTTTCACATTTAATGAGTTCTTTCTTTATCTCATGAATTCAAATTTTGAGTAATTTGAGTGTGTGTTAAGTTAAATTGAATGAATGCGTTATTTGACTATGTGTTAATTTTATTTACTTCGAATGAAATGAAATTCTTTTAACTTCTTTTTATGTTAAAATTGATAATTTGAAATTAGCCATGTGAAAAATTGATATATAAATGATTATATTTAAATGCATTTTGATTCTTATATTAATTTATGAAATAACGTAAACATTATAAGAAACTGCTAACCATGCGACAAGAAATATTTTAAACAATTAACTTATCTTTAAGTTAAGTTAGCCTTGCATTTAAAAGGCATCGACAGGAATAAGAAGTCATGCCTGTGTGATCGACTGATTTAGAGGATTTTGAGTCAGAGAGGAGTGGAAGTTGGAAGAAATGATGAAATAAAATCAACACAACTCTTAACTTCACTTTCCATGATTTTTAAAGGATCTTCCTAGGAGTGATTGGAGAGAGAATGGGTACCATACTCGACGACTTCCAATGCATAACCGACTGGGAGAAAATGCAAGGGGTCTGACCACCACGACTTATTGTTCACTGAGGTAAAAAATAGTTTAAACCCCACTCGGCATGCACAACAAAGAGTAGAGTTGAGAGGATGTAAGGACTATGCAGACCAATTTGAATAGAAAGATATGTGCAAAATACAAAACATGACAGTAAGAGATATCAGTAGAGAACCAAATAAGTATATGAAGCAAAGAAGAAGAGGGAGAGTCAATACATAGAGAAAATAGAAGGAAGGATGATAAGGGAAGGATCAATATATATTCACAGGAGGAAAACAAGAGGATGTGCGAGAGTTTGAGGAGAGAAGGATCACAAGGAAGGAAGGGGAATTAAGCTGGTAGGAGACACATAGAAGAAAAATACAAACAAGGGAATTTGAACTAGATGATAAAGGCTGGTGAATGGAGAAATTGGAAGAGGGCGCACAGAACAAAAGAAGGAAAGGCACGAAAGGTTGAACAATGATAGACATTGAATAATAACGAAGAGTAGGAGAATTCATTAGGAGATAGGAGGTAGCCAACAAAAGAGGATAGACACTAGAAAAGGGGAGAAGAAGGGTCACAAAAAAAATAGAGAATGAAATGGGTGCTGGCCCAAGAAAATTGGAAGAAAATATGGTATTTGTAAAGATTGGAACGCGCACAGAACAGTGAAAGGAGAAATTACAGAAAAGATAATCCTGACCAAAATGCGATAGGAAGACAACATATAACTACATAAATATTACCAGGTAGTTTTCTTTTAAAGTAACTTTCGTAATTAGAAAAGAAAAGATGAAATTTGAATGTATTTAAGTGTCATGACATAGCTAAAATAAAAATGGAAATTTTAGCTTATTTGAAACTATTTTGATTTCTTCCATGTTGTAGCTTTGAACTTTACTGTCTCTAATTTTGGTATTGACTTGCTTTGATAAACACCTTTTGAGAAACTTGATTTGTTAAGTAGAAAGAATATTTGCATGTTTAAAATGAGTAAACCAGTTTTCCTGTAGAAAATCAATTTTATAGATCTATTTTTATAAAACCTTAGAGATGGAAAGAAATTGGAATAAACTTTTGAAAATGAAATTAGATATCATCGTTAAAAGTCCAAACAATGTTTGAATGTCACTATTCATAAACAAATCTAGATCTGAATATCATCTTATTGAACTTATGGTTGAAATTTAGAAAACATGTTGTTTTTGTTCATTCAAACTATGACATGAGGTCTATGAACTTCCTGTAGAATTTGCATGTTCACATAAATTTTGAAATATAGATTTATTTATTTTACTTTATATCTCAGATTGGGTATATATATTATTTCAGTAAGAAGTAAATGTTCTATTGATAGAAGATTGACTAGTGAAACTACCATTAAAAGGGGTAAATTAGAAAAGGAGTTTGATTTGGAAACTTGAATATATGTTATTTTAGTCCTACTTATACTATTTTGGGAAAGATATCATGGGAAAGAGTGTTGAATATGGATAAACAAAGAAGGGTAAATTTATTTTTCTTTTACATGCCAATAGAAATTTGGTTATTAAATGCTTAGGCCTAAGCTATGGAAACACATAATGGATTTTGTGTCGGTTATTTTCATTCTCTCTGTCATATATGTGTTAGTACTACTTTTATATATGAGAAAAGTAGTTAGTTCACAGCTTGCATCAGATTCCTTTTGATCCATTAGTGCCGAGTTGATAGATTACTCAAGAAGGGTCCGTGTGCTTTTCATTTCAGGATGAGCCCTGTGGGAGCTAACCACTCTATGGTTAGGCAGAAAAAATGTTTGGATCACATTTTCATCTTGAGATTTGTAGATGGACATATGTTCGATGGCATAGGAGACAAGAGTATGCAGATAGATGATGGATAGTCCGATGGCATAAGTATTGATATCTTGTATCATTTCGACCTTTGGGTCTTGTACTCTATTGTATTTCTATTTCTATTTGTACTTTTGATGTATGATGTGTGATAGTATGGTCGACATCTTTTATGTATTTATCACCTCATATTGTATTATTGGATGATTCATGTACTCTCGACAGTATGGTCAATTTTTTATTATTGTACTTTGAGGATATTCGACATTATTTTCATATTACTATAATTTCTTATTCTATGTAATGGAATATATTAAGTGGAAACGTCTTTATGTTTTAGTAGACTTTGTTTCATTGTTCAACTTTTCGAGTTTTCAGTTGATGAACTTATGTGTCACTTGTGAGATAGAAATGGTCTTTACATATTTTCTAGCAAATAAAGCCCTCGATCAGGATTCTCCCTTTCAATTAGAAAATGGTGAGGATTTACATCCTAGAAAAACAACACATAGGTTTGATTGTATAATTGTTAATATATTTGACATATGCTATAGTGATAACAAATACATCATTGCCTATTATTGGTGGCAGCATTCTATATTTTGTTAATCTCATTATTGATAGCAGTCTCCTATTGAGCTTGATAAATTGTGAAAACATTGCTATCCACTACCTGCCATCATGGGGGCACTTTCATTGGGATAGTACTTCTATAATAACTAGTAATCATGACTTTTGTGTACTTGTTTATTGGCTTTACCCTTATAGCATTGATTGAGGAGCTTAATCTTTCATCATTGCCATCTGGTTTAGTATAGCTATGAAGATTTCATCTTACTTTCCCCGAACTATCGTTCACTAGGCCAACACTTTTATTAATGACAATTTCTACCCAGAGCATTGGCTTCGTTGGCTCATATTGGCTATTAATTCGGCCTTTTGTTGGATGGATATTTAAAAATTTCTAGTTTTATTGATTTTTCAGAGTTATGTTCTCACAATATATACTATGAGTTTCTCTTTGTGACCATTTCCTCTTTCACAATTATATGCTAGTTGATTTCTGCTCCATAACAGTGGTAATGGATGCATAACAAGTCAATAACTTTCATACAAAAGTCAGTAATAATCTCAATGTCCTTTACAAAAATAATAGACTTTCCCATCCATTCAGAATTCAATGCAAGATCTGTTACCGCCAAGTCATTCACCATTTTATTCTTAACGCCAAGGAAATATCCATCTGTACAGCATTATGGAAGAAAATGAAGATTACGCTGTTACAAACTATAAAACGTAACAAAGTAGGAAATGCATCCTCTTTCTTCCAACCAGAGGAAGGCATTACCGTACATGACAATGGCCCATTTAGCTGAACATTCCAATCTCTGTCGAAGGCAGATAAAATAAGATAACATATTTTTAATCATTACTGACCATGCGAATTTCTGGTGATGGAGAATCCACTGACATTTCTAAGAATTTAATGAAGTCAGAAGGTATTTTCCATATTTTTTAAATCCAAATTGAAATAACTAATTACTGTCAAAGAAAGTCAGTGTCCCTCCTCTTCATTAAAGAAAAATTTAATGCAGCGTGTGGATTCTGAGCTTGTATTCAATGGATTTGATGAGTTTTAATCTTTTGATTTTATGTACACTCTGTACTACCGGCTGTCTTCACTAAAGGATGTACAAAATATTAAGTGTAACAGCTCAGCTGGTGAACTATACAACATACCTTACAGTCAAAGAACTGATATGAAATTTCAGCGTGGCTTACCCAAATCTGAAAATATGGTTATCGGAAATTTGAGCCTGTTTTAGACATTTATAAAATTACAGGAGGGAGAAGTTCAACTCTTTTCAATGAAAACAATTAGATTATAAAGATGTTGGTGTTTCTTTACGTTTTGATTATAAAAAATTGTAATTATATTTGTTTATATTAAAAAAATAATTTTGTAAACTATCTTAGACGGCAAGATTTATAATTAAATAGATATTTGTAGAAAAATAGAAAATCTGGAAAAAATAAGGTGATTATAAGAAAGTATTAAACAAGTAAATGAACCAACAATAGTAATGTTATAAATCAATAGCTACAATCACATAACTAACAACTCAAATTCAATGAAACAAACCAACCAGTATCAAATGAGTTAGGTAGTTGATGTCACAGTACACCAACGAAACATAAGGACAAACAACTACCACTTAGTTCGAATCATTGAAGCAAGATTCCTTCTTGATCATTGGCTGTTTACTAACTATTAATTTTAAATCAGAAAATAACTTTGTTCTTCTTGTAGCAATCATGCTAAGTTAACTCCTAGGTCTATAATCCTCTATTTTTATGTTTTTCCTTGTCTGGTAATAGCTAGCAAAAAACTGGTTGGACAATTCAATAAGAGCTTAAATCATTCACTACTTTAAAAGAATCCTCCACTAACAACATCCTTCTCTTTATTAGTCACTTTTAGAATCATCACACCTTAAAAATTTCTTGTTGTCACATGAAATTACACTCCTACTAGATGGGGTTTAGCATTTCAATGACATAATAGAAACAACCTCAAGGTGTGAGACCTTTGTAAATGAGGTTGAATCTCTAAAGAAAACTAATTGACTTTCTAATCGAAATAGAAAAACGTTGATCCAGCTCAGCATTAAACAAGTGTAAACTAGTCATACTCTATCAATTTGCAAGAGGAAAAGAATCAAAAGAATATACACAATTCTCTAGCGTGCTATTATCTTGAGGTACATATGAAGGTTAGGGCTTCGTAGAATGCTAGAGAGAAAGCAAATATTCACAACCAATAACTACAAATATCACAAGCACAACATATAGACTTATCAAATGAAGAAAATGCACTTAGACATGGAGACAAGATCAATTTAAACAACGTAACTAAAGGAGAGAAGAAGTAAAATGATAATTTTTCAATTATGCAAAGGCTTAGGCCAAATTAGAATGATAGAGGTGCGAACATGTATGAGTTTGTAGAGAGTTAAGGGTAGAATATGACTTCTAATTGGATACGTGTACTAATTCATATAATATTTTTTTAGGATATACAATGATACATATAATGTGCCTCATATAAGTGTTGTATGTAGCTTAATATATGCAATGGCTTGCATTAGAATTTATTTTTTTGTACATAATGGAAGCTCTTATTAAGTTTAAGTCGAGCCCCAATAGAAAGAAAATTTATAATTTTCAAAGAGATTATTTAGATATTTCAAAGAAATATTTAATTATTATTAATGTTATGTTAGTTCTTATGATATCAAAAACATGTTATAAATATGATGTCATGACTCAACTATTTTGATTCCTACTTTTCAGGACTATATTTTTCATTAGACTTTACTCGTTATGATTTTCTAGTCATAGACTCTTAGTCGATGATGCTTTTGTATTTTTGACTATGTGATGATGAGTTTATTGTTTCAACTAATACATTTTATGAGACATGTTTATTATGACTATTTGTTTCATGGTATAATGATGTTATGTTTGGAATCAAATGTTTATTAGTTGAACGTTTATTTAAAACAATGTAGAAGATGTTTAATACAAGTTTACAATGTTATGATAATTCAATCGAATAAGATGTAATTTGGATTTTTATTATGGTTTTTCTAGGTACTAACTTATTGATGTAATGTTTAGTGGTTTGAGTGATTGGCGAGTGGAAATGGGGTATGGCCTAGATAAAGGAGGCTAGCTCCATAGTAGCGGTATGTTAGAATGGGTTTGGTACACACCACTTAGTCATGTAGTATATATATATATATATATATATATATATATATATATATATATATATATATATATATATATATATATATATATATATATATATATATATATATATGTATGTGTGTGTGTGTGTGTGTGTGTGTATGTATATATAATATATATATCTATATGTATGTATATATATATATATATATATATATATATATATATATATATATATATATATATATATATATATATATATATATATATATATATATATGTATATATATATGTATATATATATATGTATATATATGTATATATATATGTATATATATATATGTATATATATATGTATAGATATATATGTATATATATATGTATAGATATATATATACATATATATATATATATATATATATATATATATATATATATATATATGTATATATATGTATATATATTATATATATATGTATATATATATATGTATATATATACA